>JAFIRS010006677.1:0-33690 GCA_018342105.1 Gonioctena quinquepunctata | reverse complement strand
GCGACAAAAAAAAAATAATACCAATCTTTTTTTCACTTCATCAAATTTGATAAAATTTGTGACCAGAAAGAGTTGCATCTTGAGTTGGAAAACATTGGAACCCATATTGGCTCTCGAATTAGTAATACTCATTGCAGAAGAATACAAGTAAGTCTGTTCAGAAAGGATTTTTCGAACAATTTAGAGAATGAAGACAGCAATGCAATACCCCTGTTGTTGGAGATTGAGTGCTTATCATTTTTTTGTGAACAGGAACAACAATGGCGTGTTTGAGACAGTCGTCTAACCTTCACAAATCTATGAATATATATAACGGGATAGCAGGAAACGGGAAAACGGAGTTATGGGATTACGAGAAACGAAATAAATGGATAACGGGGTAATGAGATAACGAGAAACGGGATAACGAGATTATGGCACAACGAAAAGCGAGCAGAGCCATATATATATATATATATATATATATATATATATATATATATATATATATATAGAAAAGGGTAGTCTCGTGACTGGACTAGTTGAAAATAACTATGAATTTGAAATAAACTTTTAGAAGGATATTCCTTGAGGTTGCAGTCAAAATAATGGCCTATGAGAAAAGAAAAAACTCTTTCTTATTTAGCTTTCGAAAATGTTTATTTCATTATCAAGACAAGCTGTGGAGAAAAAACAAAACACAATTGTGAAATACGATTTTAAACTAATCTATAGAACTTACTAAGGTGAGGTAAAGACAGAACTAATCACCATTTCAGTGATTAGAACTTTTCAAATCATATACTTGACCCTACTAGTAATATATATAAAATTAAAAAAATTGCCATTGTTTAATTTTTATATATATTACTAGTAGTGGGTCATAGTGATAGATTGAAAAGTTCCTCAATCACGAAATGGTGAATTCGCTTCTTCATTAACCTCACCTTAGTAAGTTCTATAGATTTGTTTGAAATCGTATTTCCAATTGTGTTTCTTTTCCACAGCTTGTCTTGATAATAAAATAAACATTTTCGAAAGCTTGACAAAAGAAGATTTTTCTTTCTCATAGGCCTTTATTTGACTGCAACCTCAAGGAATATCCTTTCTACAAAGTTTATTTCAAATTCATAGTTATTTATATATATATATATATATATATACATATACATATATATATATATATATATATATATATATATACATATACATATATATATATATATATATATATATATATATATATATATATATTTGTTCACCATCTCGAGCCTTTTCGTATTTTATTTTCTATGGGGTCTTGGCGGTGTGGTTTAATGAAGACATTCAGGCAATGCCTAGTTCATGTAAATGTTAATTCAGGAAAAACATCAACGTTTCGACGTTTTTTTCAGGACACATAAAATGGGATAACTTATGAGCTTATGAGTTATTTAAAATAAAATCAAATAAAATGAAGTTACTTTTTGAAATATCTAACAGAAAACAACTACTTCCTTGGCCGAAGCCACGATGGACATTGAACTGCATCTTCAGCTGGAGAAGTAGTTGTTTTCTGTAAGATATCACAAAAAATAACTTAATTTTCATCGTGGATTTTTTAATTCACAGAACAATATTTCTATTCAATATTCAATTGATAATGTTTCCCTTCTCAACAATCAACTTGTTCACATGTTTTTAATTCACGTGTAGTGCTGACGAAGTGAATCAACTTTAAAGGTGTTGTGATATAGAGTGTTCGGAGAAAGAAGAAGGATGACAATTGGAGGGGCCTGTACCAACCGAAATTTCTAAAATTACCCAGAAGGATCAGCATTCGTCCATATCAGGACCAATAGACGTGGAATGCGAACGGTGCAATTTCATCTATATTGTTATGAAATGTTACAAATTCAAAATGGTTCGACAGGAGATATATTTTGGCTAATGAAGAAGGAACATTCTTATGTAGTGAATAATTTTTGTAGTACACCTGTTGTTGGTAGTGACACAATCAAAAATCATACTACGACCAATTATATCAGAAAATTTTGTATCTCTGTTATTATACAACTCTGTTCATAAGATTTTCGGTGAGATCATCCATCTCACTAGCACTACACTCTGTATATTTGGATTTCAATGTGGTGGAAGGAATCCTGTTTCCAAATAGACGAACTAGAGTGGTGAAATAGGCCAACGCCCCAATAACTTCATCTCCATCAATGTGAACAATTATCATCCACAAAATCATAGAGTCTCATGATCACAGGTTGTCTGTGTTATACCCAAGTGGAGGACGATATTGAAAATTATCGACGCATCATTTATTTCGAGCAGCGCTTACGTTTTCCCAGTCCGACACATAACATGCGAACCACGTTATGAACGGTGAATTAATAGCTAGTTTGTATACACGGATGAATACGAATTCACGTTTGTAGAACATTTCTCTAATGACAATAATTTACATAGTATACGACTTTATCCGTGATATCACGTTTTTGACTCTTCAGACGCTGAATGTCACCACTGAGTGAGTTGTGGAACATAATTCATCATGAAGGATATTTTTATTGAATATAGTCCAGTTTGTTGGGGTCTTAGCTCTATAGGAGATGGGGTAGAAAAGATTTTGATATGTGTTTATTTATTATTTTGTGAATTCGAAGTCAACTTACGAGGAAGAAGAAACGCCGCATTTCTTTGAATTATGGTAATCCCAGTAGGCCTAATCCACATATGTTCTTTTGTTTGCAATTGAGTTCGACTCGATTCCGTGATTTCACCGAGTATATTTCTATTATTCTTTTCTTTTTGATAGTCTGGATCGGTTTATGTGGATCCTTCATAATAATCTTTGTTGTCAGTGTTATCCTCTAACCAATTTTTCGCACTGGGCTTCCATCTATGTCATTGCTTTATCTTCGATGATGACCTCTGCAGAATCCACATACACCAGAATACTTCAACCTTTCCTGCACCCACATGATCCACCTCTACCCTTTTTGTAATGACACGAAATGACATTCAAGGTTGGCGACAAATATGCATCATAGTTAATATTTATTCAAGTCTCCAACCGTGCAAATGAGTAATCATAGTCGAAACTTATTTCAACTACGAGACAATAGTCGGAGAACTGGCTGGCGGGCACTGTTGCCGATGAAGTCACCACTCCATGTAATAGCTGTCTTGCGGTTTCAATTATAATTTGGTTTGGCAATCAATCAGAAAGAAATGATTCGTGAAATGATCATTCCGAAATAACATTCTTTGAAAATAAAAAATACAACGTTGTTATTCATATTCATTATTATTAGATCCAACGAAGTTGAAAAAAATACCTAGAGATTTGTAATTATATTGGCGGGCTTGGCAACATGCCAGTTGGGTTGTCCTCTGCAGGTGAAATAAGAAAATCCCCGTTACGGATTTTACGGCAGAATATATTATTTTAGCGGCAGAGACATCGTTATTGGATTTTGAATTTTGAAATTCTTCTAGTGAATGTTTTGAAAATATCGCATTGTCAACCGGGCATATATTAGTTTTGAATCCCAGGTTCATATGTATTTTGATTGCGACTTTTGTGTTAGTTTGTTTGAATAAGTCGAATTCCTATGAATTCAATGAATGATCTTTGGATTCACTGGTTGAATTCTTGCAACAGAAGATATCAGAGTTGAAAGTTGCAGCTCATAATATTTGAGAAAAAAAAATTCTCAACAAAACTTTGTTAAAATTTCACAAAAAAGTAGTTTTCAATATCTGTGGCATTTGAACGGTCCATTCTGAACGTCTTGAATATTTCTGTTCCTTAATATTCGTTGAGAAAGAGACGAAGTTTTGTGGCGAGAAAAAATGATTCCCACGTTAGAAATATTTTATATGGTTTGTGCACTGGAGGGAATAATCAGGCAACGTTCTCTAAGGGATGAAAACTGTTACAACCCTCCGTGGAGAAGATGCCGTAGAATCAAAAATAGAAAGAAATAAATGATATTTCCTTACATCCTATATGTTGTTCGCTGAATTTTCCTTTGTGAAATCAGAAATCATTGATTTATGCTCATACATCGCGTATGATTTGTAGTAGTTATGTCATAAGTGATGGATATTTTAGTGAGTAAAGTTGAATGTTCACAACCCAAAAATAACCTGACAAAATGAGAGAGAACTTCAATAGCAATACACTCGCAGAACTGATGAATGAACCCAATATTCTATATTTCAAAAATCCAATTACTCTTCGCACTGTTTTGAATAAGCGGAAAAAAAATTAAACAGCAATAAACGCTATACCTACCTGATAATACGAAGTTACCAACATAATTCATTTGTTTTTCTCCTCTGCTTATCAATAAATGTAGAAACGTTCCAGTTTTGTGAGTTTTTCCATTGAATTTCCTCAGTTTCTGCAGTTTTTTTACGGGATAATTGTTTTAGAATTCATTCGTCTGGTTTTGTCGATTAGGGATCTGTTGTCGATGTAAATTACCCAATGGAACCTTGGATAACCTACTGATTCAATTTCATGGGTTATCGCTGGATTGGTTGTGATGCCAACAAAATATTCGACATTGAGTGGAATGCTCCAAAACTACCTAATTCACAGGTGAATTATGACAGAAAAGTAACATTCTCCACATTAACTTCATGCACGAATATGAATTGGAAAAATATAGATATGAAACAATGAAGATTTGAAAGCTTGATCAATAATATCGACAATTATTGAGAAGTGAACAGATCCAGGATGCAAAACCAATCAATATACTTCAGTTCTTGGGAAAACAACCTACTGCAAATGTAAATTTAAAAAAAACTAAGACAAGCTTTCATGCAAATGCACTAAAAGGAAAAAATTATCAATCTTGCCCCGTAAGAGTACCTATTTTATTTATTCGCGGCAAGCTTTTGACTCTCCTACTCACGAATAACCTAGGTCAAACAATTAAATAAATCATTTATCACTTTTTTTGGTGCATTTGTATAAAAGGTCTCAATTCATTTTTATAATTTTTATTCAATTTTTTCCAGCCATTCCTGAGATCCGTCAACTGATTGAATTCTGACAAAAATTGATAATCTCCGACCCCAAAAAAACCCACTTACCAATTTTGAATTGAATCGGCCTATAATAACGAAACACGTCACCATTTTGGAGCCACCATCTCAAATTCTTGAATTTCCACGACAACATCAGGATGTCCGACTCCAAAAACCCCCAAACACCTATTTTGAATGGAATCGGGCTATAATCACAAAATTCGTCGCCATCTTGGAACCTCCGTCTTGAATTATTGAATTTTGAGGAAAAACATGATCTCCGACCCCAAAAATCCCCACATATCAATTTTCATTGGAATCGTGCTATAACTACAAAACTCGACGATATTTTTGAACCGCCATCTTGAATTTATGAATTTTGACAAAAAAATACGTGATTTCTGTCCCAGAAAACTCCCACATACCAATTTTGAATAGAATCGAACCATAATCACAAAACTCGTACTCCATATTGGAGCCGCCATTCTGTTTCATCTCTAGCAAAAATTCCATAATGCATTGGGAATTATAAACACCTGCCAAGTCTCAAGTTGATCGAACACCTAGAAGTAGGTCTAATTAACCACATACACATCTGGACAGGTGAAACTGAAGAAAAGCTTGTCAAATAATCATGATTGGGACAATGCAGTGAGTTATGGGAAGAGCCCTTATACAGGATCCCACGATTCCAGCAGGAGTCAGCAGGAATTAGACACCTCACCGACTTCAATAAAACCAAGAGGAAGGCATTCTCTCGAGCTTTTTGCTACTAGATTTTGAACAGTTAACTTGTATTTCATGTACTTAAAGTTCCTTTTGAAATAAAATTGTTTTTTAAAAAGTCATTTTCCGAAATCGAACTTATTTTTGGCGCAGTCGGTAGGATTTCGTCTAACGGTTTTGATGACAAAAATCGCGTTGAACCGGTCTGTTTCTACAGTTTGTGGACGAAAACGGACATTTCGTGAAAGTGACCAGAGAAGACAATTCAGAAGTATTCTGCGACCGAGGACAACATCGCCCAAGTTCCAGAAACCTGGTAGAGGACCAAATCGCCAAAACCAGCCATAATTTTGAGAATTCCAAGGACCAGGGACGGACTCGCCCAAATCCCATTGGAGTAGGATAAGAAAAAAGCAATGAAAATCATCATATTACTGTGAGTTATTTTGCTCTCCTTTAGTGCATTTTCCTATTTTTATTTGTAGTCGTATATTTGCTATTTCCACATTTATTTTATTTTTACAAAATCCACGAATTTTGTTTGAATTTATTTTTATGTCAGAAACCGATATAAATAATTTAGTCGATTTATTTCAAAACTCGCTAACTACCGGAAATTCAGTTGAACCTATCAATATGGCACGCCCAGTGGATTATCAACTTTTGAAATTGTATGTTGACGTGATTCCAAGTTATGAAGGAAACCCAAATACATTAGGTATTTTTTTGGACAGTTGCGAAAATTTGATAAGAACTTTTTATGATCAAGCTCATCCTCAAATCAATACATACATTTTGCGAGCTATCATTGGCAAGCTAACTGGTAGGGCTCTCAGCCTCATCGGTTCACGAATAGAATTAAAAACTTGGGAAGAAATTAAAAATGCTATTGAACTCAGTTTCGGAGATCAGAGAAATATTGATTGTTTGATACAAGATTTGATTGCTTTATTTCCATTAAAAAATGAAGCTCCTTATTATTTTGGTATGCGCTGCCAGGACGCAAGAAGCCTCATTATATCAAAATTAAATTCATCAGGTTTGAACGCAGCTGAAGTAAACATTAGGCTCAAAAATTACAGTGATTTAGCTCTGAAAACATTTATTAGAGGTTTAAGTGGTCAACTCCAAAATAATGTGCGACTAAGAAATCCCGATAGTTTAGAAAAAGCCATGTCTCTTGTAATAGAGGAAGAAAATTTTCTTTATAGTCAACATAGAGGAAATTCCTTGAATTCACGAAACTCATTCAAACCATTGCAAAGAGTGACACCAGTCAATCCAAAAACCAATAATCAGATACAACCATTCAATACACCCAGATTCACTTCCACATATCAAAATAATCAGCCCAATTTTCAAAACAACTTCCAACAATCAAATTTCCAGAGACCACCATTTCAGAATAATTATCAAAGGCCATCCTTCCAAAATAATCCCCAGAGACCACCCTTTCAAAATAATTTTCAGAAGTCACATTTTCAAAACAACTTTCAAGGCCAACAATGCCCCATCAGACACAATTCAGACCAAATAATTTCTCGACCCAAAAACATCCATACTTTCTATCAAGACCCAATCAATACCAAAACCAACCACAATCAATAAATCAAAATAAGCCAGAACCCATGGACACTTCGTCCGGTAACACCGAATGCAACCCCGAAAACATGGACTTCAACCGAATTATCTTTACAAGATGTCAATCGACCCGAAAATCAATTTGATCCAAACAATTTCGAATATTCAGAAAATTCTACGAACACTGAATATCTAACAAATGAAGAAACAGCTTATTTCCAAGAAAACAATTATCAGCCTTATAATGTAAATGATGAACTTGAACAATATCCTGACCTACCGTACTCACAACAAGAGTATGAACACGATCCGCAGATATCAAATTGCACTCATACAAATTTTCACTCGGCAGAGACTTCAGAGAATCTAACGTAATCAACTTGAATCTCATTAAAGCAAATTTACCACACATTTTTATTCCTGAACTGAATGCAAAATTTTTAATTGATACAGGGAGTACCAGAAGTCTGATGAATCCAAACTTAGCTAGAAAATTTTATACCCAATTTATTCTCAATGAAGATTTTAACATACAAACTGCCCATGGCATAAGCTATCACAAGGAAGTTATAAATATCCCAATTTTCAAAATTTTTAGAGTCAGTGGCGTACATAAATTTTATTCATTTAAGTTCAGCGAAAAATACGATGGACTGATTGGTATTGATCTGCTTAGACAGCTCAATGCTTCAATAAATATGCGGAAAAAATTCATTACCACTCCATTTGTCGAAATTCCTATTATTTATGAATCCGAGAGGTCAGAAAAATCAAACAATCGTTCTGAAATTGCCCACTACAATTTGTTGATTCCTCCGAGAACATCAAAAGTAGTCAAACTACCTGTGAATCAAGAAAAAGGTATAGGTTATTTGGACTATATAAATTTCGATCGTCAGGTTGAATCTCCCCGAGCCATAGTAAATGTTAACAATTATTCAGCTATCACTACTATAATGAATTCCAGTACAGAACCAGTAGAAATAACAATCAATGAACCATTCGATATAGAAATATTGAATATAAGCGACTTCAATTTTGTTGAAAAAATGGAAACCGACGAAGACTTGAACCAATACAAAAATAATATCCTGAAATCAAATCTCAAAAATTTACGTTTAGATCATTGCAATTCGGAAGAAAGAGAATCTATTAGGAACCTTTGCCTTGAATATCGTGATATATTTTATTCAGATAAAATCCATTGACTCCGAACGAAATAAAACATAAAATCAATTTAACCGATGAAACTCCGATATTTACAAAACATATCCCAAACACATTGATACCAAAAAAATAATGCCTCCGGCAGAAGAAAATGGAGGCTTGTTATTGATTATCGGAAATTAAATGACAAGACAATCGATGACAAGTATCCCTTACCAAATATCACCGACATATTAGATAAACTAGGCAAAAGCCAATATTTTACTACCCTTGACCTCGCGAATGGCTTCCACCAAATTGAAATGGATGCCCAAGACATATCAAAACTGCATTTTCGACAGAGAACGGTCACTACGAATTCAAAAGAATGCCTTTTGGACTGAAGAACGCCCCTAGTTGTTTTCAGAGAGTAATGGATAATATACTGAGGGGGCTTCAAAATGAAACCTGCTTGGTATATCTCGATGACATTGTTGTATACAGCACGTCACTCCAAGAGCATATTGACCGACTAAAAACTATTTTTGGACGACTGAGACAATCAAACTTTAAGGTTCAACTAGACAAGTCAGAATTTTTAAGAAAAGAAGTCAATTACCTTGGACATGTAATTACTCGATCAGGAGTTAAACCAAACCCGGAAAAAATTTCAGCAATAAAACAATTTCCAATACCTAAGACACAGAAAGAAATAAAAAGTTTTCTTGGCTTAGTAGGTTACTATCGGAAATGCATTGAAGACTTTGCAAAAGTAACAAAACCTTTAACTCAATGTTTGAAGAAAAATTCGAAAGTTATCCATGATCAAAATTTTATAACAGCTTTCAATACTTGTAAAAATCTTTTAATGAATGGCCCTATTTTGCAATACCCCGATTTTGCCCAAAAATTTATTCTCACTACCGATGCCTCAAACGTAGCTCTGGGAGCTGTTCTGTCACAAGGCCCGATTGGTTCTGATAAGCCAATAGCGTTCGCTTCACGAACACTCAATGACTCAGAACAGAGATATAGTACCATTGAGAAAGAACTGCTTGCAATTGTTTGGGCTACTAAATACTTCCGACCCTACCTATTTGGCAGAAAATTCTCATATATACAGATCATAGACCACTGATCTGGATTTTCAACTTAAAAGAACCAAATTCTAAATTAATTAGATGGCGATTGAAGTTGGAAGAATTTGACTACGAAATCGTTTAAAAAAAGGAAAATTGAATACAAACGCGGATGCCCTGTCTCGAATTACCATAAATGCATTAGAAACTGAATCAGTCATTAACAACCCCGGAGATATCGTCCAAGAAACCCTAGATTACCTCCGACAGCTTGCTGAACACCCAGTTCAAGACAACCAACCCACGACATCAAGAGAAATCGATAAACCCATAGAAATTACTATTCCATGCGACAGACCAACAACGTCACAAAACATAAACAAACCTGAAAAAACATTAAGATCATTTCAGATGTACAAATCAAACCTCGGAACAATATCGAAAATAATGACACTAGGTCATCGACCCAACATTCCACTATCAACGAAACGACGAATAACGGAATAAAAATTTTAGATAAAATCAATAAAAGGTCAATCAAATTTTGGTTTTTCCTCAACCTTATCATAGATTGAAAATTAAAAAACTACTTACACCATAAAATAATTTTTGATGAAATCCAATTTTCAGAATTCTTCAATAGAACATACATTCAACATTTTCCGCAAAACGGACCAAAATTGATAAAATGTACAGAACGAGTAAATACCATGACCGATAGAGACGAACAAATTTTCCTTATGAAAAACCATCACGAAAGTAAGACAAATCATCGTGTTATCAGTGAAACTTTAGAAATACTTGAACGCAACTATTATTGTATAGGTATAAAAAAATCCATCACGGAGTATATCAATTCGTGTGAAATCTGTCAGCGTACTAAGTACGCTTCAAAAGCGTTTCAAATCATTCACGTAGATCTTTTCTTATATGACAAGCCTACCAAATACAAGGAAAAACAGCCATTCATATAAGTCAAAGTCTCATTAAGTATTTTTCAGCTTTCGGAATCCCAAAAAAATTAGTTATTGATCACAAAACAGAATTCCCAAAACCGAAATGAGAAAAATAATAAATTTCTTAGCCCATACGAAATCACAAAAATTTCAGACATGAATCGTGTCGAAATCACTAGTAAACTAAAAAAAAATAGAAAAGAAATAGTGCACATCAAAGAGTTGAGAAAACCCCCTCTTGTTACAGGTGCTTCTTCTATGCAAGTAGTCAACTGACCTACCCTAAATTCCATGACCTTTCCAAAAACCCTGGTTTACTTACTCTCAAACCTGGCAATGCCCAAAATAAAATTGATTATTGGTCTTTTGTTCAAATATTCGATATTACTAATATTGTCGAAGAATTTCAATCCCTCCGAATAAAATTTCATAATTTAAAAACTCTACTGGAGAACAATGTTCAGAACAAAACTGAACACCTCCTCAAAATGGAATATTATAATTCATATCATTTAGCAACGAATCTTGAAAACAAAATATCACTTCAAATAAATCAGCTGAACCCTGCAAATAATCAGCCCCGACCGAAACGTGGCCTCATAAATGGTTTTGGATCTATCATTAAAACAATCACTGGAAATCTTGATGAGGAAGATACTGAGAAGTATAATGAAGCAATCAATAGACTCTCAAATATTCAATTCAAAATTAAAAATATAGTAAATGAGCAAATAACGCTTCTTCAGAATTCTATGGATATTTTCAATAAAACCACTCAAACTCTTGCTCACAACCAATTAGCTCTCCAACTTAGAATTATACAGCTCGAAGAAATACTGAAATCGAAAGAACTCCAAAATATGGAAACATATCACTATTTTCTGATACATATTTTGATAAATCAAATAATTGTAGCCTTTCAAACGATGTCCGATATACTTGAAAAAATTGAAATTGCCATCACTTTTTCCAAACTCAACATACTTCACAATTTTATAGTTGAACCAAATGAACTACTCAAAGAAGTCAAATCAGTAAGTTACCGCTTATCGGAAAACAAACTACCTTTTGAACCAAAATTGAAAACATACTCAATTTCGAGAAAATTATAGAAATCAAAAGTTTTTCGAAAGGAAATCAAACAATATTTGTCATTGAAGTACCAATTGTGGAAAAAGAAAGCTACGACTATTTCCACCTTTATCCCTTACCAATCCTGCGAGAAAAAACATTCCGAACTATTTTACCACAATCAGAATTCCTCATCCTCAATGAGCAAAATTACATGCCACTCCACTCTGAATGCCAAGAAATCCAACCCGAAGAATTTCTTTGCCATGAAACTACCCCGATCCAATTGAAGGAAGATGCCCCCTGCGAAGTACAATTATTGAGATTCTCCAACAGTGTTTCCAACTGCAAGCCTATTCCAACCGAAATTAGCCAATTGAAAATACAGAAGATCGAACGAAGCAAATGGATCATCATTTCACCAGAACTGATAATAGCCAAACAAAAGTGCGGACTCAATAAAAACAATGTACCTCTGCAAGGAACTTACGTGCTAGAACTTCAACCCCAATGTGTGGTGCAGGTGAAAGACTTTCGAATACGCAGTTACCAAAATACGCGGAGTGACTTTAAAGACATTGAACTGCCAAAACTGAACATTGACATATACAAAAATGAAAATTCTCAAATCGACTTCAAACCTCTGCAATTGAACGGAATCAACCTAGATGAAGTGAAACACATCAAAACCTCTTTAGAAGTGCAACATAAAAAACTTGACGGACTTTTAGAGGACCCGGTTCACTTCAACAACATTAGTGTCTGGACTATTATTATCTATATTTTGATTTTTATTGTAATGGTGTACGTTCCAGCCCACTTTTATATAAAAAGTATCAAGAAAAGAAGACAGCCACAAAACGGCACAGAACTTCAAGAGATCCCCAGAAGCACATCTCCAAATCCTGTTGCAACCCCCAGGATTTCACTCTAAGGGCGGAGGAGTTATGGGAAGAGCCGTTATACAGGATCCCACGATTCCAGCAGGAGTCAGCAGGAATTAGACACCTCACCGACTTCAATAAAACCAAGAGGAAGGCATTCTCTCGAGCTTTTTGCTACTAGATTTTGAACAGTTAACTTGTATTTCATGTACTTAAAGTTCCTTCTGAAATAAAATTGTTTTTTAAAAAGTCATTCTCCGAAATCGAACTTATTTTTAGTGTTATGTGAATGAAGGTAATATATAAACATGACTTAATTGTCATAAGCTGGGAGAATGTTGTGATAACAACATGAAGTTATGCGTTCTAATGGATAAATGGCATAATGAAGTGTTTCCAAGAATATGACTGGGTGGATTTCCATTATAAAGATTCAATATCGGAGCCGACTGTGACATCATGAAATATTCCCATTAGTGTCGGTGAAAAGAAGTTACTAATATATTTGATTCCATATGAAATAGTCCCAATTTATTAATCGACGAAACCGGAAAGGAGAAGGTTCTCTAGTCGACGCGTACATTTTTTTATGTATGACCACGCATAACTTTTTACTGAGACGTTCGATTCCGATAATTATTCTTTCAGTGAATACAATGTACTTCGAAGTTGGTCCCATTAGAATTTCAAAGATGAGATCCACCCCTAAGGGTAGCAAAATGGAGGATATTCATCACTCACTCTCTGAATTCTGGTCCGTTAACCGATTCTAACAGGCATAACTTTGTACTGGGTTCTTCGATTTGAATGATTCTTTTTTATTAGATATGGTATACCTCATAGTTGATCATATTTGGATTTCAAATGGAATTATCCACCCTTACAGGTAGAAGAATTGGGAATAATTGATTTTTCACTTGTGAACATTGGCACACATATGTAGTTGACAATGACAGATCGCTATTGTCATTATTTTTGTTCTCCTACATCTGTCACAGTCATTATAATCTATGAGAGGATTGAATGATATACGAAGTAATGAGATAAACTGACCAGAACAACAAAAATAATTTATATAACACCAAATAGTAGAAGTAGATAATCATATTCTTTAACAGGTAATAGTTGAAGTAAGGTGGGTAAGTAAGTATTTTGAAAGTAATAAAAAAACAAGTAGGTAGTAATTAGAAGATTTTATTCACAAAAAATTGAAAAATAAAAACTTTTTACCAGAAAATCAAACCGATGAAATACGGAACTGAAAATTAAAAAATCGAATAAACCTTCTTGGTCTCAATAACTAAGCTCCTAAACTAATGCAAGTAACTTATTTTGAGTCGGCGCCAAACGAACAATCAACAAAGATCATTGAGTTACTCCAAAAAAGTTATCAGAATGTAACCGCGCAACTCGATGCCATCATTTTAAGCCTTACCCAATTCATTCGCTTGTTTGTTTGGTGCCGACTCAAAATTAGTCACTCACATTAGTATAGGAGCTTAGTTATTGAGACTAAGAAGGTTTATTTTATTTTTTACTTTACAGTTTCGTATTTCGTCAGTTTAATTTTTTGGTGAAAAGTTTTTTGTATGTATGTGAATAAAGTCTGAGGCAAAGAATACACACAGGACATCGTGTGATCAAATGACTAAGAGAGTATGAAGAATATATGAAGAAGTGGAATGAAGAAAGCAGGATTAAATAAAACCCTTTCGATGATTTATTTGTTCAGCAACATTTAATAGAGCCCTGTCAGTGACGTAATCTGACAGTTGTCAAACAGCTGATGAGGAGCCAAGCAAAGCTTTTTTCCATTGGAGTAGGTGTGTCTTTCTTGTGAATTTTTCCCAAAAAACGATATCCTAAAAAATATTCTTGGCATTGTTGTGATCCTAAGAATATAGTGAATATTGTGAAATGAATGAAAAAGTTTATAGAAGTGTTATAAACATGGATTTTCCAGTTTAAAAATACGTTGTCATCATAATAACACACCAAAATAGATTTGATAAGGTTCATGATATTTTGTACCATTATGGGTTGTAGTAACCGATCCAATCAGGACGAGTACGTGAGATTCATCCGATTTCTTTCCAGAGGCATAATTAGGCAATAATCAGAAAAGTATTGGATTTTTCGAAGGAAAACGAAATCTTACACTATATTGAGAGATTCATGTTCACTAAATGTCTACAAAGTTTATAAAAATCACAACAGTACTTCAACGAACACAAAAAACAATGATTTCCACACACACTCAAATGCTTTGTTGCTCCCGATCAGCTGTTGACCGCCATGTTGTGACTCATGACGTCAGTTGCCAGTGCTCTATTCTCCATTCAACTAACTTTTAACAACCACCAATTACCCATAAACAACAAGAACCATGTCTCCAGACAGACTCTTCACTTTTTTTTTGGTATTTTATGTGATGGATTTGCTTGAATGTTCACTAATTTCCATAGTGGAACATAAACCAGAACGAGACATTTTCAATTTTGAGTGGAAGTTACGTCAAATTTTGACATTCACTATAGCACTCTCATACAATCGAAAAAATAGCCGCTCATATTTCCTCATTTACCTGAATAGTCAATCATATTGCATATCATGTGACTGAATTCATGACTTTCTATAGGTGGAGCCATGTGAGAATGAAATAATCATGAATATTCCATCCTGGGAATCTCATTCCACTAACTATTCTCTTCGATTAGGCCTAATTCATGTTTGTATTGATCAAGAGGAGGGATATTGGTTTTCAGTTTTTTTTCACCTTCCACAATCTGAAGATTAAATTTTTTTATCAATAAATCATGTACATGTATAGTGCAAATGTATTGATTTGCACCGATGAGTTACCGCCTATATCTATCTTTATTTCATTAGAAACTCCCAAAAAACTATTCAGAAATTAATTCTCTTTGACGTAATCGAACTCATGACTACCTCTTTTGCTGATTATGGAAGGAAGTGGACCGATAGATCGAAACTAATTCGAGTTTGAAATAATAAATTTATTGAATTAATGAACAAAAACCAATCAATATTTTTGCATATACCGGGTGATTCTCTATAACTTTTTTTTTATTGAACATAGAAAAACGAAATTTGGGGGTTGTGTATTATAGTTCAATTTAAATTTTTTGATAAATTAACTTGCTTTGCGTACTTCCGGTTTGACCGGAAATGACCCCAAAGTAAGAGATTTAAGCCGGTTCTGGGTCTCCCCCCACCACTATGACGTCACACGGCCTTGACCTTGACCTTGAAGTTTGACCTTGGGATGTGTGTTGGTAAAGTTTGACCTTGAAATGTTGACCTTGAAATTTTGGCCTTGGGATGTTTGTGGTCGTGTTCAGGGTTGTGACCTTGACTTTGTCCTTGAAGTTCGACCTCGAGATTTGTGTTGGTAAAGTTTGACTTCGAAAGTTTGACCTTGAAATTTTGACCTTGAAATTTTGACCTTGAAATGTTGACTTTGAAATTTTGACCTTGAGATGTTTGTGGTCGTGTTCAGGGTTGTGACCTTGACTTTGTCTTCGAAGTTCGACCTTGAGATGTGTGTTGATAAAGTTTGACCTTGAAAGTTTTACCTTGAAATGTTGACCTTGAAATGTTGACCTTGAAATGTTGACCTTGAAATTTTTGACCTTGAAATTTTTGACCTTGGGATGTTTGTGGTCGTGTTCAGGGTTGTAACCTTGACCTTGAAGTTCGACCTTGGGGTGTGTTGGTATAGTTTAGCCTTGGAGTTTTAACCTTGGAGTGTTATGCATTGAGTTGTTTCACTCACATGTAGTAGAGTGGGGATTTTACCTCTTATAAAAAAGATGGATGCAATGGTGAGAAATCAAAAGTAAGATATCTTTCTAGCAGTTAACGAACAAGTGTGAAATACAACAAAAGTGGTAGTGGAGTTAGCGTATTTTTCAGTGTGAATAATCTATATATATATCGTAAGCTCTTTACTATGTCTCTCATTAAAGTAGATTTGGAAAAAATCAATTCATTTATTATGCAAAGGGTGGAAATTTTAGAACAAAAAACAATATCTTCCCTGCCGATGGATAAAACTTTTATTATAAAAAGCATGACGGTTTATTCCACCCGATTCGGTAGGTCGATTTCTTTAATATTACAAGAAGATTATGAAAGTCAACCATTCAAATCATGGTTGCCTAAAGGTATTGCTGACCAATTCAAAGATAGTGATGTAGCTTGCATCAATGCTTCTGTTGGCCAGTATTCACTCACATATTTGGGACAAAGTCCACAAATCTCAGAAGGTTCAAGAACACGAACGCTGGTGAAATTTGACTTTATCCTATGAATTCAAATCTTTTTTTTTTCACATACTCTAATAGTTTATTATTAAGTTATGATATAGTAAAGTAGTTTTATGTAAAATATAGATAATGCATTTTATTTAAATCTACCAGAATATTGTTTGTCGAAACTTCTTTTTTTTTGTAAGTTCTACCAGTGAAACCTCTGTTGGACAATAATTCATTTTTTTATGTTCTTTCTTTCAGACTTCTGAATATGTGGATGTTCTACTCTAGTGAAAGTTGGAAAAAAGCTGTTGATATACATTCATCCATTGAAAGACTGCATTCCTACTTGGATGCCTTGAGTTGGGACGCCCTTCATGCAATGAATTATGACCTGAGTGTTTGCTACGATGAAGATGAAGTTCGACGGTGTTCGCAGAAACATGAGCAGTATAGCTCTGGTGCAGATCTTTGTGATAAATTCGGTGAAGGAGATATGGACTTGTACCAGTTTTGTGAGGAAATAGTTAAATGTGATCTGAAAGGATTTCTCCACGATCTGTTACCATACCTACCTGATGACATCATCCAGAAATATGAGCTAGTCCATACTAATGATGATGATGGAGATGAAGATGAAGACAATAGTGATTCAGTGGATTAGGACACTATCAAATTGTAAAAAAAATATTTCAAATAAAACTCAATAATCCATAAAATACATTTATTTATTTATCAACCTATTACACTTAGAAAAATAATTGATTAAAATATAAGGGTATAAATAAAGAAGTTTGAATATAATTGATACAAAGAAAGAAACTTTTCAATTCAATAGGAATTACGAACAGATCCATCCAATGCATTATATGTTAGAAATGTGTCATGCAGAATGAGTGCATAAACTTTTGTGTTATTGGGAAATTTGGATTTTCTTGTTTCGAACTCCAGCTTGATATCCACTGTGGATGACTTGGTAGCATTTGGTTGATGTGAACAATCGATGATGAATAAGGGGTTGTCTTGGAATTGCCCGATATCCATAAGTGGCTCACTCATCTCCTTGTCATAGTAACTACGTTGGAAGTTCTCATATGCATAGTATGCTGATGAGGTTAATTTTCTATCAAAGTCCAGATTCCAACGCTCGTATGGATACACTTCAGAGTTCAAATACACTCGGATATTATTTATGTCTGCATTTATAAATTTCGTTACATCCATTGTTCTGTTCTCGGATGCATTAGTATTTTGGAAACCTATTATAATAAAGCGAGGTGTTTCCAAATTGTTTGTTGTTTTTATTGCCCATATATCGGAAGATGTGCCACGTAATGAGGGTAATTCGTAGAGATCCCACATACGGTAAACCAGTTTGATTCTTGAATTCAGTCCACTCTTATTGATTCTACTGAACAATTTCAACTTCTGCTTGTCATCGGGTACAATATGACGAATCTTCCACTCGATCTTTGTGATTTCCACATTAGCATCAACATCTCCAATATAGGAATTCTTGAATGAGCGGGCTATTATCAAAATCAGTTCCTGTTTAGCATTAAGGATGCTTTTCTTGTAATCCTCGGCGAAACCCATCAAATACTTGAGCGGAAGCTTTCCATTGAATACATGACTGGCTACATCGAGGATATCCTGCTTTGTGTCTGAAAGTCCCCAACCAGTTGTCAAGAGTGTATGAGAATGAGATTGTCCGAATGAAATAATATTTTTCATTGTTGAAGTTATTCCTGGTTTTCGAACAACAGCAATTTGTTCACCTCCCATTTCATATCGGATTTCATCGAATAGAAATGCTAAAGCGTTGTTTGAAAGATAGCATGGTTTGGTTCCATCTGTTGGTGTGAATTTTCCTTCTATGTAAATGAAGCTGTCGGCAATATCGAGTATCACATCTTGATTATTGATGGCGATTCGAATTTCATCCGAATTCTTGAACAATGGTGATCCATATGGTTTATAAGTATGCTCATGCAAACTTATGAGCGAATGATCAACAATTGGTTCATTGAAAATATTCAACTTGTCATTGTTTGCTTCGAACACCATTTTTTAATTATTATCGTCGT
The DNA here is from genome assembly GCA_018342105.1 of Gonioctena quinquepunctata. Taxonomy (NCBI): domain Eukaryota; kingdom Metazoa; phylum Arthropoda; class Insecta; order Coleoptera; family Chrysomelidae; genus Gonioctena; species Gonioctena quinquepunctata. Next base: position 14,873 of record JAFIRS010006677.1, on the reverse strand, counting down.
ATTCTGAGTCCAATTGATTCAAGAAAATTGATATCTTTCGCTGACAATGTATGTCTTTGCCGTTCAGTGAACACTTGCGGAATGACCTTCTTCCTGACAAAGCTTTTCTTTTTGACGATATTTGATGGACGACGACCTTTGTTTGGTGAAAATATTTCGTATTCACTGTTTTGTCGTTTGTTGTAGCAAAAACCCATTACATTCGTTATTGCAATTTTTTCAATTCCAATATGACAACTATTTCTTCCACACTACCGAAATCAATGAGATTATTTCGATGATCCAATATGCGCAGAGTAATGTTATCGATGAACTGACGTCCTTCCGGGTTGATAGGCATATAAATAATGTTGTTTGGCTCTTTTGTTATATTATAGCCCGGCTCAACATCAACATCGAATGAAAAAATAATATGATTCTCTTCGTCATTTATGTATGATCCTGAAATTATGTTGCAATCCAATCGAATGAGTCTCACGGGTACAATATTGACAGGAGATGTAGATTCATGCATGCGATTTGCTCTGTATTCTTTTTCTCGAATCCCAACAGGGATGCTATTGAGTTTTTATGTTTCAGGTTCACCACATACTTTGATTGCATCATACATTTGAATGTATTATTGTTTGCTCGAAGGCTGAACAATTCATGCAGTGTGGTGTCATCATGTTTCGCGCCATGAAATACTTTCAATTCAAGTTCTCGTTGGATAACAGCATTTATTTCTTCTATCTCATATGCACCACTTGGTATTTTTATATCGAATCTAGAACTGACTGTACCGGCTTTATTTGCGTGAATGAAAACAGTGATCAAGTTGTTTGTTTCCGTGATGTTGTGGATTGTGTTGCATCCATAGAATCCCAAAAGCCCCAATCCATAACGACTATTCTTATCCAGCTCAATGGGTGGGTAGAAGTCTGCACTCAAGATACTGGATCCAACAACTTGTAGCTCAAACTTCCGCGACATGACTGATGGTATCTGTGCCATTTCACATCAATTTATTGTTGTTCACAACACGTCGATTTTCGCTTATTTGGAGTTGAATTTTTAATTCTACATCATTTTTATTGGCACCGATATTACAATCCTCAATGCTGCAATAACAGCAAAATATTTTCCTGGGTATTGATCCAACATTAACATCACTTGATATTGATGTGTTTACACTTCCATTGTCAGAGTTATGTTCGTAACAATATTGATATTCCAAAATATCGATATCATTCTGGAGGTGTTCGGGAAGCCGTTCCCAAACTGAAGCAATCTCATGCGATGCACAAGAAATCACTACTTCCTTGGGCATATCTGCGAGTTGACTTCGACTCATTTTTTTAAACTTCTTAACCTTGAATATGCTATGAGGGAATGCCCCATTCTCTTAATGCTCTCTCTGTCCATCTTCGGTGTGATATCCATTTTATTTTGTTGATGATTGGGAGAGGAACTTCAAGCAAAGATGACCACATACAACTGTATTGAATTTCTGTTGACGTTCATAGTTATATATAATTTTTCCAATTGCATTTCGACCACTTTTGAAGTATTGAATCAATTCTAGTGGTGGGGGTAGATCTCCGAAACTATCGAAATATGAAACATATTTCCCAATTTTTCTGTATGCAACCCAATGTGTTCCTCGACCATTGATTCCATCCAAATTGACAACTGCTGCTTCACGATTACGTGGTCCTGATCTGGGTAAACTGTCACGCATGAAAACACCCCGAAAGTATGGAATCTTGATTTGTTTGGCATAATAATTGAGTTCGACGTCAGTGAGAGGTTTAAGAGGCAGGGCATCAATCAGTTTTTTGAATTAAATGGTTTCAAAAAGATACCGAGACCTTTGCGATAGGGTTTCAAGAAAATACCACTCCCTTTTTTTACCCATTGCAATCGCTTCCAATTTTCTATTGTGGAATTTCACTTCACTTAAAGCATCTCTGTTTGCTCTTGCTGAATTCACGGCTTTAGTTATACCTGCAGCTGCACCTGCTAAACTACCAAGTGCAGACAATCCTGCAAAAATGGGTATAAGCGGTAAAATTCCACCCACTTTCGGAATAGGTATTATACGTGGTGTTCGAATGTTTTTCTTTCCACCAGCATCTTTGAGATACTTACGCGCCGCTTTTAATGCTATAATAGTTGCTTTTTTTCTATCACTTGTTACAAATTGATTACCTCCAGCTTTATGTAATACATCCCGAACTTTTCTAACTATGCCAGCCCCGAAAGCTACCTTTCTCATATTAGCTCTTCTTTTTTTCATCGATTTGTTTCCCCGCCCCTTCTTTGAACGATTATTCTTTCTTGTCTTGACAATGTTCGTATCACACCCCATACCAAAACGTCTTTTCATCTTCATTATGTTGGTGACGAGTAGGGCAGCTGCTCGTTCGCCGATACCAGCGTCCTTCGATTTGACTCTATCCCAAGCACTGTATTCAAGCTGTTTGTCCGCTTTATGTCTAGCTTCAATATCGTCGAGATTCTCCGAGTATTGAATGTCGTGTGTTTTACAGGCCCTATCTAATTTATTGATGCCTGGATCGTTGCGAGCCAATCGTTTTTGTAATTTAGTTCCAGGTCCACAATATTGATATCCTCCAGGTAAATGCAATTCAAACGGCAGTTTATTTATTAAAGAATTTACAAATCCTCGACCTTTTTTTTATTATTCGATCTGTTGCTTTTACGTCTGCTCCGTGTGGTGGTAGACATTTAAATGAAACATATCTCACACATCTTGCATTAATAAGTGCCGAACCGTCAAACAATGCGCATTGTCAAGCAAAAGAAGAGTTTGCAGTAGATAATTTGGATGAGAAAATCGGGACTGGATTGAATGGGGCGAACTCATTGAGACATGGTCCACTACTTCCATCATCTGTTCGCTCGCTAATCATCGGTCCGTCAAATTGCGGAAAGACAAATGCCATGATATCTCTACTGACACATCCACAAGGATTGCGATTTGCAAACGTTTATCTCTATTCAAAGTCGTTGAATCAGCCGAAATATGAATACTTGCGCAATGTGTTAGCGCCAATAAAAGGATTGGGTTTCTTCACATTCAGTAATAATGCAGACATTGTGCAGCCCTCTGATGCCAAACCAAATTCAGTTTTCATTTTGATGATGTGATTTGTGAAAAGCAGGATATTATCCGATCATATTTTTGTATGGGGCGCCATAAAGATGTTGATTGCTTCTATCTTGCACAGACCTATTCACGAGTTCCCAAACAGCTAGTGCGTGACAATACCAACTTCATCGTCATATTCAAGCAAGACGAGATGAACTTACATCATATTTTCTCTGATCACGTCTCGCCCGATGTCACATTCAAAGAATTTCAAATGATGTGCGTGAATTGTTGGGATGATCAGTATGGATTCCTTGTCATTGATAAAGATCGAAAAGTATGTGATGGACGATATCGCAAAGGATTTGATAGTTTCATATATCCTTGATATCTCAATTCGAAAAGACTTAATCATTCATCGAACTCCGTCAAGGTCACTACAATAAACTCGTCATCGAAATAATGAATCTCTTGCGAGATGAATGTGTAGAAACCAAAATGGATTTGAAACGTCAACTAGTTCAAGCGACCGAAGCTGTTCGACAGAAATTCAATTCCATCAAAAGTGGAAATGTGGAAGAAAAGATTGCCCTTGAAAAACTTTATGATCCTATCACAAAACCACTCAATGCTCTTTCTTCTGCTGCTATTGTGAAACCGTCTACACCTTCTCGATCCATTCGAACCAGTACTCCAATTGGGAAAAAACAATATTTCAGCAGCGATACATCATTTTCAGGTATTGATAATGAAACCATCAAAGATGTGGATGGTGAGAAAATTGCTGCAACTACCCTATTCGAAACACCCACTTCATCATTGACGAGTTCACGAGATTTAGAATCTTCCAGCAATGGTTTGAGACTAAAACAACATTTGCAAAATATTAGAAATGGCAATAGTGCATATGATGTGAATTATGGTGTGAGGGTAGATCCTTCAACACAGACACTAAAAATGGGAAATCTAGAAGTCCGTTTTGATGATGGAAATATTTCCTTCTGGGATGGTACTATGCAATTACGTCAATACCCTGGCACTTCAGATTTATATAACTTGATATTCCTCAAGAAACCACCTGGAGTTGGTGATGCAAAAATTCGAAACACATATATCGAAATTTTGGATTTTACGAAAGCATTGTACAAAAAGTATGAAGTCAAAAATGGAATAAGATATAAAAAATCAAAGAAATATCAAGAAGTCATAAGACCACTATTGAAATCGAGAAATAATTCCATTACATTTGTGAATCAAAGCGGCGAAGGAATCAAAAAATAAAGTTGCAGAAAGTGTTTACATCGAAACCGAAGAATTATGTATACTGGAATAAACCTAAAGAGTTAGTGGATCGTTTGCGATTGTTAATTGCTTCGAAAGCATCCGGTCACACAGGACATGAAAATGAGATCATATCAATAATAGAGGAGCTACGTGAAGAAGGTATTATATATTGATACAATTTTATTGAACAATCACTTCATCATTGCGATATCACCAGAGAACAAGAAGAAGAATGGCTAATAATATCAAACTTCATATTGTGGACGAGCTACATAAGCCAGCTCGTCGCAACTTCCAGAGAAGGTCAACTGTCGTCAAAGGCAAAGGAGATTTGTGGCAAATAGATCTGGCAGAATTTCAACCTTATGCCAAAATTAATAAAGGTTATCGATACATTTTGGTGGTCATCGACTGTTACTCTAAATATTTGTGGACAAAACCAGTCAGAACAAAAACCGGTGAAGATATAACTGATGCCATGGCGATGGTATTGGAAGATGCCAAATATTCTCCGAAACATGTGCAAAGCGATCAAGGAAAGGAATTTTACAATAGCAATTTTTCATCATTGATGGAGCGAAAAAATATTAAACATTATTCCACTTTTAGTACTACAAAAGCATCTATGGCTGAAAGAGTAATTCGAACAATCAAAACTTGGATCTATAAGGAGTTTTCAATGAATGGAAATCATAAATGGTTGGAAATCCTTCCAATCATAACGCATAGATATAACCATAAGAAACATCGCACAATAGGTATGAAACCCATCGAAGTTAAAACCACTACAAAGTTGAAAATCATCAAAAAGAAAAAAAGAAAGAAGATGAAAAAATCAAGCCAAAATATCGAGTGAATGACATAGTTCGTATAAGCAAGTATAAAAATTTATTCGAAAAGGGCTATGAAGCCAACTTCACCACGGAATTATTCAAAGTCGTCAAAGCCAATAGTACATATCCACCAACATACATTCTCGAAGACATGGATAAGAATCCTATTCAAGGCTGCTTCTATGAAGCTGAATTGCAGAAAACTCAAAATCCGGACGTGTACCTTGTCGAGAAGATATTGAAGAGAAAAGGTCAAAAAGTGTTTGTGAAATGGCTAGGTTTCAGCAATGGAGCCAATTCCTGGATTGAAGATGATGCTATAGTTTGAACTTTAATATTTGTTCATCATTTAATCTTATTCTAATAAATAAAAGTTCACAAAAATTCAAAATTTATTTTTTATTATGTTTTAATAAATATGACATAAAACAGAAACGAACATGTTCATAATAAAAATCTTAAACTAATACATATCACAAACATTCATTGTGAAGTTATTGTAACAAAAATTCAATAGTAAAAAAGGTCAATATAGGAAAACATTCGTTTGAAATCAGTTTTGAAGCTTCTTCAAACCACTGGATATATATATATATATATATATATATATATATATATATATATATATATATATATATATATATATATATATATATATATATATATATTATATATATATATATATATAGATAGAAATTATTTGTCCGATCAAATACATATAAGATAGGTCACAATGGGCATATAGTCCATTACGTCAATGTACAAATGACAGAAATATCAATATATTGGAGTATATGTTCGGAGATTCAATAAAGAACCACACAAGTTATGGAGCCACAGAGTTGTGACATAGAAATATAAAATAGGTCACTAAGTAGCAGTGTGTACATATATAACATCAAATAATATAACAATACATCATAACAATATAGGAATATATAAAATATAAGATTACATATAAACATAGGTTACCACTATAACAATATAAAAATCCCCACAAAGTAAATTGACATGTACAGTTTACAGTTTTTCGATCACATGAAAAAAGAATATATATATATATATACAGGGTGTAACTGAATAAGTGTAAAACATTTAAGGAGGTGATTCCTCATCGAAAAAAAGATAGGATCTTTCATATAAAGAAACTTCATTGGAGCATCCCTTGTTAAGATACAGCCCCTTAAAGGGGGTACATAAAATTTGTATAACAATTTTTTTCACAAGCACTGAAAAAGTTACAATATTGAAATTGATCTGACGTTTTGTACTACCAAAAAGACACTTAGCCAGTAATTTATTTGGTTTACCCCATGGTTGTAAGGGGTGAAAAACGCAACCCCTAAAATTTATTTCCAATGTAACTTTTTGTCTTATTATTTGTTTACCATTTAAAAATTTATTTCCGATAGCCTGTTTCATTCTAAACAAAAAATGTCTCTTGGATTTTTTGCCCAAAATAAACCAGTAAGCAGCAAAACATTATTTTACGAACAACTACATCGTCATAAATGCGAAAATACGAAACTAATCTATCTAGTAGGTCGCTATTAGCGATAGTGACAATTAAATTGGTATGACGCTGTCAGTTTGGGAATTTTCGAAATTGAATTAATACTAATTGTGTGTTGTTGTTCTGTTCTTAATTTGTTACTTTAATAATTCACTTGTTAATAAAATGGCATACACAAATGAGGAAATGGCTGATATGCATTACGTTTACGGTCTGTCGCAGGGGAATGGGTTAGAAGCTTCTAGAAGATATGCTGAAATGTATCCTCAACGGCAGCATCCTTCACATAGAATATTTGCTCGACTTCATCAACGATTACGAGAATATGGTTCATTCGACAAAAGAACGCAGGATTGTGGTCGCCATCGAGAAATACGAACACCACAGCTTGAGGAAGCAGTACTTAATTTGATTGAAGAACAACCTACTACCAGTACTAGAAAGATTGCTTTCCAGCTAAATGTTGATCATATGACGGTATTTCGAATTTTAAAGGAACAACTCTTATACCCTTACCATCTGCAACGAGTACAGGCACTGTTTCCGCGAGACTTTCCGAACCGTCTTGAATTTTGCAATTGGATGCTGGAAATGATTAGAAGAAATTGTGACTTTCTGAAGACGATAGAATTCACAGACGAATGTAGTTTTTCTCGGGACAAGATTATTAATTTTCATAATTACCACATATGGGCTGATGAAAACCCTCACGCTATTGTCGAAACTAGCCATCAAGAACAGTTTCTCTTAACGTGGGCTCGGAGTTATTGGGGATGATTTAATTGGGCCTCATTTTCTACCTCCTCGATTAAATGGTGAGGCATACGTTCAATTTTAAGAGAAGTGCATCCAGTACTGCTGGAGGAAGTTCCTTTGGGCGTCAGAAGGGATATGTTTTTATGCATGATGGGGCTCCCGCCCATTTTAGTCAAGTAGCACGTCAGCATTTAACTGAAACATATGCAAATCAGTGGATAGGTCGAGAGGACCACATAAATGGCCCGCTCGATCCCCGGATCTCAATCCTCTCGATTTCTCTATTTGGGGCCATTCACAGCATTTGGTATATCGTACTCCTGTTCGCGATGTAGAGGACTTAAGAAACCGCATCATCGATGCGTGCAGGGTAATCAGAGAGACTCCAGGAATATTTGAGCGAATACGTGGCTCAATGCGCCGACGTCTAGACGCATGCGTAATGTTTGAAGGTAGACATATTGAACATTCACTATGATTTCTACATGTTTGTGTGTTTTGTTATTAATAACTTAGTTTTGTTTATTACCCTTTAATCGTTTAATGCAGGTACTAACTACAAAATAACAATAAATCCAGTTCGCATTTATGACGATGTATCTCTGTAGTTGTTCGTAAAATAATGTTTTGCTGCTTACTGGTTTATTTTGGGCAAAACCCAAGAGACATTTTTGTTTAGAATGAAACAGGCTATCGGAAATAAATTTTAAATGGTAAACAAATAATAAGACAAAAGTTACATTGGAAATAAATTTTAGGGTTGCGTTTTCACCCCTTACAACCATGGGGTAAACCAAATAAATTACTGGCTAAGTGTCTTTTGGTAGTACAACACGTCAGGTTAATTTCAATATTGTAATTTTTTTAGTGCTTGTGAAAAAAATTGTTATACAAATTTTATGTACCCCCTTTAAGGGGCTGTATCTTAACAAGGGATGCTCCAATGAAGTTTCTTTATATGAAAGATCCTATCTTTTTTTCGATGAGGAATCACCTCCTTAAATGTTTTACACTTATTCAGTTACACCCTGTATATATATATATATATATATATATATATATATATATATATATATATATATATATATATATATATAAATATCTCAATTTCATGTGATCGAAAAACTGTAAACTGTACATGTCAATTTACTTTGTGGGGATTTTTATATTGTTATAGTGGTAACCTATGTTTATATGTAATCTTATATTTTATATATTCCTATATTGTTATGATGTATTGTTATATTATTTGATGTTATATATGTACACACTGCTACTTAGTGACCTATTTTATATTTCTATGTCACAACTCTGTGGCTCCATAACTTGTGTGGTTCTTTATTGAATCTCCGAACATATACTCCAATATATTGATATTTCTGTCATTTGTACATTGACGTAATGGACTATATGCCCATTGTGACCTATCCTATATCATGTATTTGATCATAAAGGACCAATAAATATTCTATTCTATTCTATATATATATATATATATATATATATCCAGTGGTTTGAAGAAGCTTCAAAACTGATTTCAAACGAATGTTTTCCTATATTGACCTTTTTTACTATTGAATTTTTGTTACAATAACTTCACAATGAATGTTTGTGATATGTATTAGTTTAAGATTTTTATTATGAACATGTTCGTTTCTGTTTTATGTCATATTTATTAAAACATAATAAAAAATAAATTTTGAATTTTTGTGAACTTTTATTTATTAGAATAAGATTAAATGATGAACAAATATTAAAGTTCAAACTATAGCATCATCTTCAATCCAGGAATTGGCTCCATTGCTGAAACCTAGCCATTTCACAAACACTTTTTGACCTTTTCTCTTCAATATCTTCTCGACAAGGTACACGTCCGGATTTTGAGTTTTCTGCAATTCAGCTTCATAGCCCTTTTCGAATAAATTTTATACTTGCTTATACGAACTATGTCATTCACTGATATTTTGGCTTGATTTTTTCATCTTCTTTTTTTTCTTTTTGATGATTTTCAACTTTGTAGTGGTTTTAACTTCGATGGGTTTCATACCTATTGTGCGATGTTTCTTATGGTTATATCTATGCGTTATGATTGGAAGGATTTCCAACCATTTATGATTTCCATTCATTGAAAACTCCTTATAGATCCAAGTTTTGATTGTTCGAATTACTCTTTCAGCCATAGATGCTTTGTAGTACTAAAAGTGGAATAATGTTTAATATTTTTCGCTCCATCAATGATGAAAAATTGCTATTGTAAAATTCCTTTCCTTGATCGCTTTGCACATGTTTCGGAGAATATTTGGCATCTTCCAATACCATCGCCATGGCATCAGTTATATCTTCACCGGTTTTTGTTCTGACTGGTTTTGTCCACAAATATTTAGAGTAACAGTCGATGACCACCAAAATGTATCGATAACCTTTATTAATTTTGGCATAAGGTTGAAATTCTGCCAGATCTATTTGCCACAAATCTCCTTTGCCTTTGACGACAGTTGACCTTCTCTGAAGTTGCGACGAGCTGGCTTATGTAGCTCGTCCACAATATGAAGTTTGATATTATTAGCCATTCTTCTTCTTGTTCTCTGGTGATATCGCAATGATGAAGTGATTGTTCAATAAAATTGTATCAATATATAATACCTTCTTCACGTAGCTCCTCTATTATTGATATGATCTCATTTTCATGTCCTGTGTGACCGGATGCTTTCGAAGCAATTAACAATCGCAAACGATCCACTAACTCTTTAGGTTTATTCCAGTATACATAATTCTTCGGTTTCGATGTAAACACTTTCTGCAACTTTATTTTTTTGATTCCTTCACCGCTTTGATTCACAAATGTAATGGAATTATTTCTCGATTTCAATAGTGGTCTTATGACTTCTTGATATTTCTTTGATTTTTATATCTTATTCCATTTTTGACTTCATACTTTTTGTACAATGCTTTCGTAAAATCCAAAATTTCGATATATGTGTTTCGAATTTTTGCATCACCAACTCCAGGTGGTTTCTTGAGGAATATCAAGTTATATAAATCTGAAGTGCCAGGGTATTGACGTAATTGCATAGTACCATCCCAGAAGGAAATATTTCCATCATCAAAACGGACTTCTAGATTTCCCATTTTTAGTGTCTGTGTTGAAGGATCTACCCTCACACCATAATATGCCTATTGCCATTTCTAATATTTTGCAAATGTTGTTTTAGTCTCAAACCATTGCTGGAAGATTCTAAATCTCGTGAACTCGTCAATGATGAAGTGGGTGTTTCGAATAGGGTAGTTGCAGCAATTTTCTCACCATCCACATCTTTGATGGTTTCATTATCAATACCTGAAAATGATGTATCGCTGCTGAAATATTGTTTTTCCCAATTGGAGTACTGGTTCGAATGGATCGAGAAGGTGTAGACGGTTTCACAATAGCAGCAGAAGAAAGAGCATTGAGTGGTTTTGTGATAGGATCATAAAGTTTTTCAAGGGCAATCTTTTCTTCCACATTTCCACTTTTGATGGAATTGAATTTCTGTCGAACAGCTTCGGTCGCTTGAACTAGTTGACGTTTCAAATCCATTTTGGTTTCTACACATTCATCTCGCAAGAGATTCATTATTTCGATGACGAGTTTATTGTAGTGACCTTGACGGAGTTCGATGAATGATTAAGTCTTTTCGAATTGAGATATCAAGGATATATGAAACTATCAAACCTTTGCGATATCGTCCATCACATACTTTTCGATCTTTATCAATGACAAGGAATCCATACTGATCATCCCAACAATTCACGCACATCATTTGAAATTCTTTGAATGTGACATCGGGCGAGACGTGATCAGAGAAAATATGATGTAAGTTCATCTCGTCTTGCTTGAATATGACGATGAAGTTGGTATTGTCACGCACTAGCTGTTTGGGAACTCGTGAATAGGTCTGTGCAAGATAGAAGCAATCAACATCTTTATGGCGCCCCATACAAAAATATGATCGGATAATATCCTGCTTTTCACAAATCACATCATCAAAAATGAAAACTGAATTTGGTTTGGCATCAGAGGGCTGCACAATGTCTGCATTATTACTGAATGTGAAGAAACCCAATCCTTTTATTGGCGCTAACACATTGCGCAAGTATTCATATTTCGGCTGATTCAACGACTTTGAATAGAGATAAACGTTTGCAAATCGCAATCCTTGTGGATGTGTCAGTAGAGATATCATGGCATTTGTCTTTCCGCAATTTGACGGACCGATGATTAGCGAGCGAACAGATGATGGAAGTAGTGGACCATGTCTCAATGAGTTCGCCCCATTCAATCCAGTCCCGATTTTCTCATCCAAATTATCTACTGCAAACTCTTCTTTGCTTGACAATGCGCATTGTTTGACGGTTCGGCACTTATTAATGCAAGATGTGTGAGATATGTTTCATTTAAATGTCTACCACCACACGGAGCAGACGTAAAAGCAACAGATCGAATAATAAAAAAAAAGGTCGAGGATTTGTAAATTCTTTAATAAATAAACTGCCGTTTGAATTGCATTTACCTGGAGGATATCAATATTGTGGACCTGGAACTAAATTACAAAAACGATTGGCTCGCAACGATCCAGGCATCAATAAATTAGATAGGGCCTGTAAAACACACGACATTCAATACTCGGAGAATCTCGACGATATTGAAGCTAGACATAAAGCGGACAAACAGCTTGAATACAGTGCTTGGGATAGAGTCAAATCGAAGGACGCTGGTATCGGCGAACGAGCAGCTGCCCTACTCGTCACCAACATAATGAAGATGAAAAGACGTTTTGGTATGGGGTGTGATACGAACATTGTCAAGACAAGAAAGAATAATCGTTCAAATCGTCACCAACATAAAAAAAACCAATGGTTGGAGTTCGGGGCTGGCATAGTTAGAAAAGTTCGGGATGTATTACATAAAGCTGGAGGTAATCAATTTGTAACAAGTGATAGAAAAAAGCAACTATTATAGCATTAAAAGCGGCGCGTAAGTATCTCAAAGATGCTGGTGGAAAGAAAAACATTCGAACACCACGTATAATACCTATTCCGAAAGTGGGTGGAATTTTACCGCTTATACCCATTTTTGCAGGATTGTCTGCACTTGGTAGTTTAGCAGGTGCAGCTGCAGGTATAACTAAAGCCGTGAATTCAGCAAGAGCAAACAGAGATGCTTTAAGTGAAGTGAAATTCCACAATAGAAAATTGGAAGCGATTGCAATGGGTAAAAAAGGTAGTGGTATTTTCTTGAAACCCTATCGCAAAGGTCTCGGTATCTTTTTGAAACCATTTAATTCAAAAAACTGATTGATGCCCTGCCTCTTAAACCTCTCACTGACGTCGAACTCAATTATTATGCCAAACAAATCAAGATTCCATACTTTCGGGTGTTTCTGCGTGACAGACGGTATCTTTGTCAATTTGGATGGAATCAATGGTCGAGGAACACATTGGGTTGCATACAGAAAAATTGGGAAATATGTTTCATATTTCGATAGTTTCGAGATCTACCCCACCACTAGAATTGATTCAATACTTCAAAAGTGGTCGAAATGCAATTGGAAAATTATATATAACTATGAACGTCAACAGAAATTCAATACAGTTGTATGTGGTCATCTTTGCTTGAAGTTCCTCTCCCAATCATCAACAAAATAAAATGGATATCACACCGAAGATGGACAGAGAGAGCATTAAGAGAATGGGGCATTCCCTCATAGCATATTCAAGGTTAAGAAGTTTAAAAATGAGTCGAAGTCAACCGCAGATATGCCCAAGGAAGTAGTGATTTCTGTGCATCGCATGAGATTGCTTCAGTTTGGGAACGGCTTCCGAACACCTCCAGAATGATATCGATATTTTGAATATCAATATTGTTACGAACATAACTCTGACAATGGAAGTGTAAACACATCAATATCAAGTGATGTTAATGTTGGATCAATACCCAGGAAAATATTTTGCTGTTATTGCAGCATTGAGGATTGTAATATCGGTGCCAATAAAAATGATGTAGAATTAAAAAATTCAACTCCAAATAAGCGAAAATCGACGTGTTGTGAACAACAATAAATTGATGTGAAATGGCACAGATACCATCAGTCATGTCGCGGAAGTTTGAGCTACAAGTTGTTGGATCCAGTATCTTGAGTGCAGACTTCTACCCACCCATTGAGCTGGATAAGAATAGTCGTTATGGATTGGGCTTTGGGATTCTATGGATGCAACACAATCCACAACATCACGGAAACAAACAACTTGATCACTGTTTTCATTCACGCAAATAAAGCCGGTACAGTCAGTTCTAGATTCGATATAAAAATACCAAGTGGTCATATGAGATAGAAGAAATAAATGCTGTTATCCAACGAGAACTTGAATTGAAAGTATTTCATGGCGCGAAACATGATGACACCACACTGCATGAATTGTTCAGCCTTCGAGCAAACAATAATACATTCAAATGTATGATGCAATCAAAGTATGTGGTGAACCTGAAACATAAAAACTCAATAGCATCCCTGTTGGGATTCGAGAAAAAAGAATACAGAGCAAATCGCATGCATGAATCTACATCTCCTGTCAATATTGTACCCGTGAGACTCTCATTCGATTGATTGCAACATAATTTCAGGATCATACATAAATGACGAAGAGAATCATATTATTTTTCATTCGATGTTGATGTTGAGCCGGGCTATAATATAACAAAAGAGCCAAACAACATTATTTATATGCCTATCAACCCGAAGGACGTCAGTTCATCGATAACATTACTCTGCGCATATTGGATCATCGAAATAATCTCATTGATTTCGGTAGTGTGGAAGAAATAGTTGTCATATTGGAATTGAAAAATTGCAATAACGAATGTAATGGGTTTTGCTACAACAAACGACAAAACAGTGAATACGAAATATTTTCACCAAACAAAGGTCGTCGTCCATCAAATATCGTCAAAAGAAAAGCTTTGTCAGAAGAAGGTCATTCCGCAAGTGTTCACTGAACGGCAAAGACATACATTGTCAGCGAAAGATATCAATTTTCTTGAATCAATTGGACTCAGAATACGACGATAATAATTAAAAAATGGTGTTCGAAGCAAACAATGACAAGTTGAATATTTTCAATGAACCAATTGTTGATCATTCGCTCATAAGTTTGCAATGAGCATACTTATAAACCATATTGTTGATCACCATTGTTCAAGAATTCGATGAAATTCGAATCGCCATCAATAATCAAGATGTGATACTCGATATTGCCGACAGCTTCATTTACATAGAAGGAAAATTCACACCAACAGATGGAACCAAACCATTCGCTCATAAGTTTGCATGAGCATACTTATAAACCATATGGATCA
>JAFIRS010006676.1:0-33711 GCA_018342105.1 Gonioctena quinquepunctata | reverse complement strand
TTTTTTTTGGTTTAAAAGATAAACTATTTTTTCTGTGATGTCATTGCCTAAATGTTTATCGGCACATATGGCTTTTTTTTTTTATTAAAAAAGGGGAAATTTCCCCCAAATTAATCAACATTCTGAGATGTAGTCGTTCTTGAGTTCATGAAGAAGATTCCGTAAAATTAATAATGAAATTGTCATAATTTAGAACAAATAACTAACAAACATTTGGAAGAAGATAAATATGGCTTCAAGAAACCCTTCCAGTGCCCAGGGGGGATTAGGTATTCGTTTTTTTAGTTGCAATCGCTTTACCAGCTTTCCTTCCTTCACTTAACAGTGTTCCGTCATTTTATTGATCAGATCCATTCCTAATCTTTCATTTATTCCTGATTCAGTTTAAAAACCAGTGCATCTGTTCCATATTCCAAAATGTTACAAAAATCTTGGGATCTTCCTCTGATCGAACTATCTTGCAAACAACTCCTTGATTCTGCTTCAAAATCACCAATCGAGAAGGCTCGTCTCTAAGGCAGTGATACAAAATAAGGGAGCTTGGCTTCAGGTAGTACCCCACGAGTCAGTTGAATTAGGAAATTATTAAAATTTGGCATACGTATTGTGAACAACACCTCTATAAATTTCAACAAGTTTCACCATCGAACCCAAGATATATATAATTGAAGTTGACTAATTAACGCAAAATTATTGACCATGCATGGGAAAACAGCACATTTTAATTCCACCGTTAGTACTAAAATTAAGAAGTTAATGAAAACGAGGAGGAACTAAAGCAGGATATCACAGATTTGTGAAAAAAAAAAAAAACAAAGTGATTGACCATCTAGTTTGAAGATATAATCAAACTACTCTCGTTATTCAAACTAGTCCACGGAGAAGCGCACATTATTAATTCTACCGTTAGTACTAAAATTAAGAAGTTTATGAAAAACGAGGAGGAGCTAGAGCAGGATATCACAGATATTGTGGAAAAAAATCAAAGTGATTGACCATCTAGTTTGACAGATATAATCAGAACTACTCTCGTTACTCAAAATAGTCCACGGGGAAGCGCACAGCCTAAAGGGGGGGTCGTAGAGAAATGCGGATTGTGCGAGGGGACTTTTTAAGAAGGACGGGGGACCATTTGGGGGTCTGAACGCGAAAAAAAAACTCCTCCTAATTGACCCCATCGATTTTAACGATACCCCCTTCACTCCAAAAAAAAAAAGTTCAAAAAGAGTACTACAAAAAAAGTCCATTGAAGTTTTATCGAAAAACGAAAATTTTTTCCCATGACGTATGATTTCTAGTAAGCGGGGGAGGGTCCGGGTCTGAAAATTTTTTTTTGCTGCGCTTTCGGAACATCAATTTTTTGAGTCCCGATTTTCTATAACAAAAAAATTTTTAAGATCGATTGGGGGGCAAGTGCCCCTTAAAAAAAAAATTTTTTTTTCGCTTTTCGCGTTCCAAATCAAAAGTCCTTTGAAATTTTCGATTCCGTCGAAAATTATTTCCTAATTCAACTGTCTCGTGGGAATTTACCTTAACGCTCTTCTTGTTTCCTTTCTAGGCACTTCATTAGATAATGAATCCTTTAGGATTGCAGTGGGTCTCCATTCAGATTGT
Organism: Gonioctena quinquepunctata; assembly: GCA_018342105.1. Taxonomy (NCBI): domain Eukaryota; kingdom Metazoa; phylum Arthropoda; class Insecta; order Coleoptera; family Chrysomelidae; genus Gonioctena; species Gonioctena quinquepunctata. The sequence goes on along the minus strand of JAFIRS010006676.1, from coordinate 32,097 downwards.
TTGATTTGTGTGAGCCATACATGTAGATGTGGTTCCAACGTCAACGAGAGGGGTTTTCATGGATTGAGCTGTAATACAGTTCGTGTCGTTTCTCACGCCACTCCACTGTTAATGATCTAATTTAACGTGCTTTGTCAACTGCTGACATTCCTTTTGTTTCAGAACCCTCAGGAATAAGTCGTGACGATGGAAAACGTCCAGAGGGTCTCCAATCCCTTGGAGCCATGGAAAACCACTAGTATGGGACTTCACCTGTGCAAAACACTGTTGCTCCTTCACATATTGATTCTAGATCAATAATTGCTGGGAATGCTGCAGATTCTGATAAAAAATATTCCAGGTTGATTGAAAAATAATTTTATCCGAAACTTCGGCTCTTTCAGCAGATATGCATTGAACTTTTAAAATTATCGGCCACAAACTTATTGATAAAACCAATGATCCTACAGCAAAAAACTTTTCTGTTACAACGTATAAGTTTTGCAATCCAGAGGGAAACACTGCAACTATGCTAGGGTTCTATTCTTACCTCTGAAAGTTTGATGAATTTTTTATCCGTCCTTCAAGATTGAGATTGAGAATTATGAACACCTCTTCAATAAGTTCTATGTCCCACTTCTACTTGCTCACCATCACCACAAGTAAAAAGTGACCTCTGACGAAATTGAAGACACATCTCTAGAACGAAACTTTGAAGAACAATTATTTGTCTTCATATTTCCAAAAAAATAACCCGTTCTGATATTTTCAAACCAACTCGTTATCAAACAGCTACGAACACTTGGACTCAATGGGACCATGAAAAGGCACTGGAGTCTTGGTCAAGATATCTAAGAATGAACAACTCAAAATGGTTGATAACTTTGTTGGTCAACTGAAATCATGTTGAACTGTACTTCCTGTGGCCATTGTTTTGTTTTTTTACCCCTTCGACCTTCACATATTCCCCCAAAAGAACTGGCCAGCTAAGACTGTCACAATGTTTAGACTTGTTTATTAGAGAAGAAAAGAAGAGGGAGAAACCAACTTGTTGTAAATGCAAGGAAAGGATAAAATGCACAAAGTCATGTATATATAAATTCACTCTTGCAAAGAAATTTATTCAAGTGTAAAATTCATACAACTTTCACACACATACAGTTTGATCAAAATCGGTCCAGTAGTTTTTTGCATGATGCTCGAACGAACAAACGAACGGAGAATTATAGTTTTATAATAGTATAGATATCTTAGCCCCATTTGGCGTAGCGGTACCGTACGCTCTATAAGTGATCTCACTCGACTCTTATATGAAGACCGCCTCTCATTTTTGAATTACCAACTGGAAAAAACGACGTGATATTATCCAAATATTTCAAATGGTGTCTGGCCTTCACTCAACATATATTTCCAGCCCATTCAAAATGAACTATAATCCTTAATTACGTGATCAACGTTTCGAACTGAAACGAGAGAAGTTTCGCAAGTGGGTGCGTAAAAGCACCTCATTAAAACGTTTTTATTATTGGAATAAACGCCAGCAGGAGTTATGGAGTCTCCTAACCTGAACGCCTTCAAGAATTCATAAAGGTACGTCCATAGTGCACCGCTTCCTGCTTCCCGCTCTTCCGCGGCAGGCGAGCGGCGAAAAAAAAGTATGAATACTTATTGGGGCGGTCATAGGGCACCTGTTTCAATCCGCAAAAACCGCTTCTACCCGCTTTCACCGGAATGAACTATTGTTTCATAGAAAATAGTATCTGTTGTCGCTCTTTGCAACTGCCGCGGTTTAAGCGGTTGAACAGGAAGCAGTGGCAGCGTGCACTATGCACGTATCTTTAGACGAAGTACATTGCCTGAAGACTCCACAACCGAATCTCAACTATCTGTATTTTGTTTTAACTTCAACTTTCATTCAGTTGGTTTGCATTTTTCATATATTATATATTTTTGGTATAATTTTCCTAGGATATCGTGAAATCCATTACACAACACTGCACAGTGACTGACAGACACATAGGTAATTAAGTAAGTAGCACCTAAGCTTGTCAGTATTCACCTGAAGACGATTGCAGATACAAGCATTCGAAACGCGAAACCTTTCAAAATCCATTGAAACGATGGACGTCCCAGACGAGAGTAATCAAATAAATAAATGTTGGCCCAACTAGACTTTTCTGGTTATTTTCAGAAAAAATTGTAAACACTGAATGTGGACAACTTTATCAGGTGATATATGGTTTCTCTTAGTGTTTGTTGGAGGTTCGTTTGAATCACGCTGCTACTGTGTTTTCGAAAAGCATTATTGGGACTCACAGTGTGTAGTGTGAAACTGCAATACCTATTTTAAATGAAATATTTACTTCTCAAAACTTCGACGAGATTCACAGTTTTCCAAGAAATTGTAACCGAACCGGTGGTCAGAAAATATAGATATTTGAGATAATTTATTTTCATCGTCGAGTGCAGTCCACAGCAACACATATATTATTTTAATTAAGGCTCGAAAGGGGCCACAAGTTTATCCTTCAGTCGCAGATGATTCCACATCTGATTTTATGAACATCATGTTCATATTTTCGAAAAATTAAACTTATATTTGTAATCAAAATCTAATAATACATTATTTAACCTAATTGAATTAAGTATTGTTTGGGTGGAAGTGGAAAAATAAAAAAAAACTCAATAAACAAACAATGTACAAAAGTTCAAATTGACTAACCAATATTAAATTTAGCAAGGATAAATGATGTATTATTAAGATTCAATTACAAATATTAGTTGGTTGATACATGGGGTTTCGTTGGATTCCAAACACATTTATTCGATATCTTGTCAATTTAACCCATTTTTCGGCACTCACAGACAATTTTTTTTTATTTCTGCCAAATCTGATGTCACGTGATATGTCGCAACGGATTTTTAGTTGCCAGACATGCAGAAACGAACGCCATCAGAGTTTTCTAGAACTTTCAATTTTCATTCATTACGTTTTTTACCCACAATATGGTTTATTGATTTCCTCGTCTGTAAGTATAAATTATTGTATTTTTGGTAAATGAATTCATTCAATGGCTTGAAGATGAATTTGTCAATTATTTTAGAAAAGCTAGAAATGCCCATATTAACCAACCTGAATTATCTCGAGAAGGATAGAAATAATATAGCATTCGGTCGCCACATGGAATAGTAAGAATATTCATATAAGGAACGGATATTCAGATATTGGGAAGATGGGCAGTTCGACTCGAGATTTCCAACGAGACAGATCTCTCTTTCGAGGCATTTTCATTAATTATACAGGCCTTGCCAGCCTGAGTTTTAGTTTATTCAAATTTCTTATCATTCAATCAAGTAATAGTACAGTTCAGAAATACGTTCAAGTTTGATTAGACTTCTCCACAAATCAAATACCAATTGTTATTTATGAATATCCTTTCTTTCTGGAATTTCATCAGTTAATTTAAGAATTCAAGCCAAAGAATGATTCATTGCTGAACCAATAAGGTAATATCTGTTGTGAGAGCTCGAAATTACATTGTTTCATTGAAGGAAGGAGATAGTATGAGAAAAAGGAAATTTGGAATTTATTCAGTTAAAGTTACAGATCTCAAAAGATCTAATGAGTTTTCCATAGTTGAAAATTTAATGTGAACTAGTGCCAATATGCAGATGAATTCCAGTCACGGAATGGTCCAGGGATCTTCAATGACATAATCTCGGTAAGGAAAATCAGTTTGGGGATTCTTTATCAAATCTTGAATATTGAATTTCGAATCCTCGCCAATACAACTCTTTCGAAGGATTTTGGTATCGCAATCCGCTCGGTGATAAAGTATAATTTTGGAAATATGTTTCTTCTAAGAATATATCCTAATTAATTGATTAAAAGACATGGTAAAATGACATATCACTTGGCAACAGTAGTGTTCCGCTTCAACCACGGCAGGACTCTGTTAAATCTTATACACTTCTCGTTGATTTAAAATGAAGTAGTTTTCCATATTTTTTCTACTATAAAAGATATTGTTGAGTAGGAATATAAAATGAATTGAATGCTGCTCCATTCACGCATCTTATATCAATGAATTGAAGTGCTAAGATCATTCTCAAGTTCTCCTTTCACACATCATAACATTTTTGAATTCATATATCTAGAAAAAAGCTTCACAACTAACTTTGATCAATTGGCTGCCCCAAAGTTTTTAACTTCCTGATGAATTTAAGGAATAAGAACGTTTAGCATTTTTATCAACGATCAATGCCGTTCCATGATAGAATGTTTCTTCTAAATATTGGTTCATTCTTTTTAATAACAATTTTTCATGACTTACAAGAAGTTCATAAACCTACAGAGGGACTTGGTGAATAATCTATAAAATATCGTACAAATTTGTTGAATGAACAACATTTAGTTCTATTAGATGAAGATGGAGGGTGAATGATTCATATTTTAGAATACCTGATCTAATTTTCCATTCAAAGGCGACATGGTCCCAGTAGGTTTCATTTGTTTTTTTATGAAAACACGATCAGTTTTGTAATGAATTTATATTGTAATCTAATTATTAACATAGCTATTATCTTGAGTTACTGAAGTCAATTGAAATTTGCAACCATGACATATGGAACTGGATTCGCTAAATTGGAAAATAAAAAAATTGAATGGTGCATCTGGTCAAACCGGAAGCCAACTTTTGCGTCCATATGTTTTTTGATGGCAAACTTTATGTTATTTCCTTGAACCCAATTTATTTTAATCAAATTAGCAAGTAGTTCGTTATTTCAAAAGAATCCACAATCTCAAATACTTACCCATTGGGACAGGGCTCGGAAGTACTCTACCAACCTCTCCTAGAGCTACAGCTTGTTCGAAACTCAAAGGAGTTTCATTCGATTCTCGATTAACCACATTATCGTTGACGATATTGCTTATATTTGCAGTTGCTGTTGAGTTATTTCCGAGAGGTTCTTCTATCTCTTGGGAAGCTATGCGGGTGGCACTGTGGTGTTGCGTGAGCTGGACTGTGATTGCAATTGCTGCTTGAAAAAATAAAATAAAAAACAAGGCCACTCTAGAGGTAGAATTTAGAATTGATTGCTGACAAATGGGTGGAAGTTTAACTTTGTTCTTGTCAATTAAATTGACAAATAAGATTTGTTTGTATGCTGTGTCTCAGAATCTGAAAAGAAGGAGACTGATGGGTTACGTGCATTGAAACGATTGTTAAATAAGTCAAACGAACGAACCCTTAATGTCCACAGGTAAACAAAATAATGCTTTAATTGAAAATATCAACAGAATTCTAAAGATTAATTCCTTTTTGTGTTCATTTCATCGAACCTTCTGAGGATCAATACCACAATCACAATACGCGGTCAAACCCTATATATATATATATATATATATATATATATATATATATATATATATATATATATATATATATATATATTTATATATATATATATATATATTTCTCCTAGTCACGTTTTTTTATAATAATTGAATATAATTTTTTTTACAAAATAAATATCTGGAACCCGCACTCTTGCCGCTGCCTCAAGGGTACAGTATGCAATTGATGATGAGTGTTCGAAATTCACATAATAACTTGAAGTAAGTCAAAATTTCTATCACGATGGTTTCTGTTTACCATTTGGGAATATCACAATATGTTAACTTCCTACTTATGGTGGAGCTTCTTTGTGATGGTAATGCTGCAGTAACTTCTTAGTTAAACGGTATCCAGAAAAGTGACAGTCATATACTCAAGTTTTGTGCGTTTCTTCCTGAGGGATGTAGAAACTGAAGTGTGGTACGAAAAGACGAGTGGAAGAACACGTAGTGATCGTATACTCTATGATGAGGAAAACATATTGGATATTATCGCAGATATGGATCCCACAGTAAATACACGGTCTGTGGTTCTTTATATTTACTCGAGCAATCATTTTTTCCAAATAACACACTTTACAGGAGAAACCATCCCTAATAATAATAAGCTAACATATGTCAATAAAACCTGACGAACTCAATAATAATCCGATCCGATGATATTCGTCCATACAAGTAGGAAAATAGCCTTCAAAGTTGAAACTCACAAATGTTTCCGGTTTTGGAAACTCCAAATGTAAAAGGGTATCATCGGTATATTTACCGAAGATTATCCTCTATACTCAACAAAATATTGAGTTTCACGTTTTAGGACACCCAGCACCTGGGACATGTTGAAATATCCAGTACCTCAAAATTTCCTGTCGATTTTATTGACTGTTGATCGACTGATAGGTCTATCTGCATAATTTGCATTGAACAAATTGCATGTCTCATGCTATGTCCTGGTTTCATCTCCGCAGTTGTTATTAGAAATACGGCAGTAGTGTAACTAAGAGCGTCTCTGGGACCGCGAGCGAAGTTCTAACCTAACCTGAGAGACGCGTACTGTATGATGGTCTACGTTGGGTTAGCTCATGATTTTCGGCATCCAACCTGTACGAGGGTGGTCAATGTATGAGGGTCTAACCGAACGTAAAATATACGAGGGTCTAACCTAACCTATGAACCATTATCTTTTGAAATTGGCGCCTAACCTCACTTGTCATTGGTAAAAAACGTGGTCGACTGTCATTGGAGAGAAAAAAACATGGTCGACTGTCATCGGACAGAAAAAAACATGGCCGCTTGTCATTGGAGAGAAAAACTTGGCTGCCGCTAAGAGAAAAAAACATGGCGCCTGTCATTGAAGAGAAAAAAATATGGCTGCCGCTATAAGAAAAAAAACATAGCCGCCTGTCATTGGAAAAAAAAACATGGTTGTCTATCATTGGAAAAAAAAACAATAACCGACGCTTATAGAAATTCACAGTGTGGCTCAAATTATGGCAAACCTTTACGAATTCACATACATTTTGTATATAGGGTGGACCAAAAAAGTGAATGTCTCCGATTCGGCTAATTTTCAAAGATGTATTCGAGCCATTTTGGCGCTTGAAAAACGATTTGAAAAAATAAAAATTTTGATTCGAACCTCAGCATACCGAGTAAGGTATTAAATTGAAGGAGAGCACCCATAGATTGCAAATTCATCACATTCCACCCTCCAATTTTAAAGTAGAATAATAAATCGTAAATAATATGAAATAACAAAACCAGTGCTCAATTCGTATTGACCGCATCGATCCAGAGTCTAAATTCGTCAAAACAAAGAAATGCGAAACCCAGGCTCAAACCAGGAGCCAGATCTTCACTCCGATTTCAATCATTTTTGTGTCAGTGGACCTGTCTCCAACATCAAGAATCATAATTGAGTATTTATCTTTATCTATTGTAAGTTCAGAATACAATCATTTTCGAACGGCATTTTCATATTATCATTAAAGACAAGAGCCCAGAGTCGTCAGACTTACGATATAGTATCAACCAGATTGTTCATGTGGTAGGTAGGTTAGAACAAATGGGGGCTTTCAAGGTAAAAAGGTACATAAAAATGCAGCTTGTCTACGTTAAAACATTAAACCTAATTATTTTTCAGAGAAATATAATTTTAAACTAGTATTGACTATTTCCATGCTCTTTTCGCGGGTCATAACGTCCACCAGGCAATTTAAATTTCTATTATAATCGGGACATCTATGTTATAGTATCAAATCTGTATTTTATAAATATTATTTAAGCAACTGAACTATTCAACAATGTTATCTGAGTTACAGACCTATTCGAAGGGTCTACCTTTCCCCAGAAAAAAAAAAAACGATCCGCCGTAATTGCGACTGTTAGAGCATTATCTGTCCAAGGAGTGTGAGTGATAGCATTAGTTGCGTTTATCAAACAACTAAATGAAGTAAACATTGTTTTAAAATTCCAAAAAGCTGATTAATCATCATTTAGTTAAAATATAAAATAAAGATCGATTCGATAAAATTGATAACAAAATATAATGAAAACAAACTCACGGAAAAAGATACTTCTCAACATCAATATATTTGTTGAAAGAAATATCCATCAATACATTTGTTCGTTATCAATAACAAATAAATAATGTGAATTTAAAAAAAATATATGTGAAAAAATAGTTATATATCTTTATTTTTGTCATCATCAAAAAAGTTTCCGATAGTCAATACCAGATTTCAATATTGTTTTCATTAACATATTGTCAAGAAACTGGGATCCATTTATTTTTATTAAAACAATAGTCGAATTATTCCAATGTCCTTTTCATTTCAACTTCAAATACAACACAGTATTGCACTACAATAATCACTGTTCCAATTACTCGCTTCACATTGAGCTATCTTACTGATCACACAATTGACATCAATAAATAAAAACTAAACTCCGTCGCGTGCGATGCGTTTTTGTATTTAAAAACACTTCTAGAATTTTCGAGGTCATTTCCGGAACTGGCTCTCCTTTTGTCGAAGTATCGATCACATCATCGAAAAATCTCAACTGTTTATTTATTTATTTAATTTATTGTGTAATCTACAGAATTATAATTCCAATGATCGATTACAAACATTTATAATTCCCTTATATTGTAGACATCACCCTAATAATTCATAACTTATAATTATACTAACAAATAATAATTATAATAACGACCCCAACAGTAATAATAGCAATAAATTGATGAATGAATTTCATTACTTTAGCATTTGTATACATAATTGATATTGTAGAACATATTATTTCCGCACTACCATAGGTTGTTGGTAGTGCGGAAATAGTAGTGTTTTGTACCTACCGTGTGTATCCTCGAATATATCATATTCCAGTTTATTTATTATCTGGCATATTCTATAGACTGGTACATTCATACCCAGATTGGTCTTTGGTCTTGGTATCGTGAGGAGTGGAATATTTCTATTGTTATATTGTGGGGTTGGTTTATATATTTTATTCAATATTAAGGGACATGGAATGTCCTCCTGATTTCTCTTCGTGAATTTCCTCCACGACTTCACTTATCCTCTTCGTGGGCAGAACCAATTGGGAAATTGATGACCTCATCAGCTGACCCCCTCAAGTAATCCATTTTTCCACAACCAGGGAATCCCATTGGCCCACATTGCCTTGAATATGGATCTCTGTTCGATATATCTCCACAGGAGGGTCTGCAGGTTCCGTTCTCTTTCCAAAGTAGAAATTCCCCATTGTTTGGATCGGTTTTCTGGACCTATCTCATGTGTTCGGTAGTCCATTGGTCTTCAGTTAACAATCCCGTGCTCTGATATTGGCGACTCTCTCATGGCATTCAATCCATCGACAGTGCTTACCGGCTTTTGGACACGGTCTTCTAGATAAGGCATTCGCATTACTATGTAGCCGTCCTCGGCCGTTGTTTGATTTTCAAATGGCTCTTCTATTCATCTAGCTATTTGTCCTTCTGGATTTTTTCATCTCCAGTAGTCATTTCAGGCCAGGTGATTGGTCCTAATGAGAAACACCCTTCCATATAGGTATTTGTGGAAGTGATCTACTGCCCTGACTATCGCTAGAAGTTCCTTCCTGGTGACACATTTATTCCTTTCAGGATTGGGCATCACCCTGCTATAGTACTCGATGGCTCTTTTCTGACCATCTTGCACCTGTGATAACATAGCTATAATTCCGGTATTACTCGTATCGGTGTCCAATATGAACAGGCTGTTCTGCTGTGGGTATGCCTTGATTGGACTTGAACAAAGCGCTGCCTTCAACTTGCGGAAAGTTTTATCACATTCGATAGACCAATGGAAGTTGACTCGATCCCTGTCAACTTATTTAGGGGAAACTGTGATGTCTGCAAATACTTCCACAAATCGCCCGTAATAGGCATACAGGCCTAGGAATCTCCTTCCTTGGTCTGGGCCAGTCTCGAATAGCCTGTTTTTTCGATTCGTTCGTTTGAATTTCTTCTGCCGAGACTGTGGCCCAAAAAATCACTCGCTTGTTGAATAGGGAACACTTCTGAAGATTCAGTTAGAGGTTGCCATTCCTTAAATGTCCGGAAACTTTACGCAGGTTGGCCATATGTCCTTTGAAATTATTTCCCATAACCATTTCATCATCCAGATACACCAGGAAAGTTTTCCAAGTGAGTGCACGCAATATCAGCTCCATCAATCTTACGAAGGTCACTGGAGCATTACAGAGACCAAAAGGCATAACAGCGAACTGATACAGTCCGCTACGTAGTCTTTTTCGTGTCGTCTTCATGTATGCCCACTTGCTAGTATCCGCTCTTCAGGTCCAGCATTAAGAACCATTGCGAGCCTTCTAATGTGGTCAGTGTGTCGTCGATTCTGGGTAATGGGTAGCTGTCCTTCTTGGTGACAGCTCTTTTAGGATTTACGATAATAGAAAAAATACTCACAAAGTATTATTGCTGCATGTGTTATGTTGTGTTTCAAGGCCCATTCAGTTAACTTTGAATTTATGTTAACATCTTTTTCAATATTTTCATGAAAGTTCTCAACAGGATAATTTTGAAATAGGTCTTCTCTTGATGTAGGGTTGAATTTTCCAAGGAAAGAACAATCAGACAACTTTTCAGAACTTGAATCAACTTCAGGAATTTTATTTGAACTTGTAGAAAGTAATATTATATGATTATCATCATTTACAACCATTAATCGACAAGTAGAAGGCCCACTACAAGCCTCTAAAGATTCTTCATTTTCTCTTCCAAGTTTTCTTGCCCTTTTATATTCATTCAGTGTATTTTTTCTCTGAAGCCTTGAGGATACCTTCCTCATACGATCCATTATATTAATGTGTACCTATAATAGATAAATGAATATACTATAAACAAAATATTCAGAATCGATTAACATATTATTGGAACAATCAAGTCTTTGATCCAAAAGAATACATTCAATATTTTGATAATTGTTTTACCAACCTTGAACTGAACTTATTATTCCAATTCTTCAACTATGATATACACAACATCTTTGATCCAAAAGAATACATTCAATATTTTGATAATTATACCATCTCTTTTACATCGAACAAAGAAAGTTAGAAACTTGCACATTATGCAAAGTGAGGTTAACATTTTGACATGACAGATCACCAAAAATTCAAACAATGTTGCCAAAGCCAAACAGGACAAAACCACAGAAACCGAAGTGCAATGGTGTTTGGGATTTGTGATAATTTGTATCATTCTTGATAATTTCGATTTATGCATAAATAATTTTCTGCTTGCGAAATGGTCACTTCCAGAAATTTCTGAGATATATTTCCATTTTCTTTCTAATTATTTCCAGAAGAAAAACAAACATTTTCAAAATAAAATTTCAACTTTGAATTTTCAATGAACATTTTGATGAGTTTCGACGATTCTTATATATGATAATGGATATCCGAAATACCAGGGACAGGAATGGGACAACCTATGGATATACCAGATGGGATGTCCTCTGGACAACTTCTGCGGGACATCCCCTGGATGTCCCAATCATGTCCTTGTACCGCGGTACATAAACAGGACATACCTAGGACATCTCTGTGTTGTTGGGGTAGTTAGTTCTTTTAATGCAGATGTAATTTTATCTTTCAATTCAGATAGTAAATAAAGTCCCACACAATTCCAACCTAGCAACAGAAATAGTTTTAGAAGGCGCCACACGTGACTTTGCACACAATAATCTTACATTTATATTCTTTTCATTTTGTGACCTTCTGTTAATTGTTGTTGTGTATGAATATTCAGTGGCGTCGCAAAAACAGTGAATTTTAATTTTTGACGTTTTTTGTAGAATTACTTGTCTTGTTATTCGAATAGTATTCATTTTAATTGTTGTTGTGTATGAATATTCAGTGGCGTCGCAAAATTTACAAATCTGTGGGAATAAACTCATCCCAATCAATTCTATATTGCAAAAGCTTCTGTGAAATAATATATGCCTGTATTGTTATGGGAACCAACAATTCAAGAGAATATAATATTTTTGAAATAGAAGATAAAATGGTTCGTTTCGAAATATTATTCAGGGCATCATCTTTTTTACGTGATATTCAAACACATCAGCTGAAGCATTCCATGAAATTCCGAGAGTTTTTGTATGCTCATTGTCTATTATAATATATGGTATATTTTAGTTATTATCTTCCAAATCATATAACACCTTTGGTTAATTTGAGGAAAACTTGCAGAGTTCAAAACAAGCATCCCCTAAAATATTTGTTAGATTTTTTCTGATCGAAATAACACTTTCTATATCATGAGAACCGGTTAAAACATCATCCATGTAAAAATTGATAAAATTATTTAACATTCTTGTGGCTAGAAGTATGATTGTCTAAAACAACCTGTTTGAGACAACGAGTAGCTAAAAATGAGGATGTTGAAATGCCATATGTTAAAGTTTGAAGTTGAAATGACCTAATTCGTTTTCGGATTATCTCTGCCAAACAATACGTTGGAGATATCGTTGAGAGCTAGTAATATTTATTTTTCTATACATTTTTGCAAGATCTCCAATTAGTACATCATTATGCTGACAAAAACTAACAATTATTGAGAAAAGATCACTCTGTATACTTGGACCTACCTTTAAAACGTCATTCAATAATATTCTAGACGACGTTTTTAATGAGGCGTCAAATACAACTTTGTCAAACTGTCAAGCTTTTCTACGAAGTGATTCGGTAAATAATAACTATTATTCTCAGAGTTGTGATAAGTAGTAATAAATTCGAATCATGTGACCAAGAGATTCGTATTTCTTCATAAATTTGCTGTATTCATTTTTCAAATTGAAATTGCGGGTAAATTTCCATTTCAAGAATCGTCGAATTGCCATTTCAAGTGAATAACCTAATACTGAAGTATGGTTTTTCAAAGGAAGTTTAACAGTGAATCTGCCTGAATCGTCACGACTGTAGTTTTCAATGGAATGGTGTTCACACTCATCTTCCTCATTTGCATATTTCACTTGGCGAAAATTTTCATCAACCTGTCAAATCTCTGTAATTGAACCTGAAGTTCTGAATATGTCACCACGAAACAAGAAGACGATTTATTAATTTGAGGAATGAACACATACGACCTGCTATGATCCAACCTAATTGAGTTTTTTGAGGGACAGGTGACAAAGTAACCCAAAATATGTACTCGCTCCTAATAACAGATCAATATTATCAGGCTAAGGCCCAGTATTTTCACCTCCGGTTATACTAGGAATAAATTAACCAATGGTTAGAATGTGCTGTTGCTTATCAATAAACGTTGAACAAAAGCATATTCTAACCGTTGGTTAATTTATTCCTAGTATAACTGGAGGTGAAAATACCTGGCCTTATAGAAATGGGGATCTGCCATTCTTATTTCTTTGAGAATTTTGAGCTCTTGCATGTTTACCTTTTGCTGTGGTTTCGATATATTGGTTTGGTATTTCCTTTGGCATCAACAGCTTTCAACAAATAACACTTTCTGACAAAAACTTAGTGGAATCGTCTATTTTTGGAGATTTATTATCTTTCATGTTACTTTCCCACTCTTTTCTTATATTAATATCTAATTTTGATGTTAATAAATACTTATATCGATAAAATATCCCAATGTTTTGAGTCAGGTTCAAGTTTTTTGAGATTACGATAATGTTTAAAAAAAGTATCCAAAAATATCCTCATGGCTTCATAAGAATCTTTAATATTGCAAGATCGAATATACCCTTTATGTGGGAAGAAATTATTGATTTGGTGTTCTGAAATCTATCTCTCAGAATTTTCCAAGCAATTTCATAATTGTCATCCGAAACCGATGAGGAACTGATAACTTGAGCAGCCTTGGCCTTCAAAGATGCTTGCAAATAAAAACATTTTTGAATATTACTCAAAGTTGTATTTTTGTTTATGAGTGCATCGAAGGTATCATCAAATTGTATCCACCTTTCGTAAGATCCTGTAAATTCGGGCAAAATAATTTGAGGCAATTTTACATTAGAGTTTTTGAAATCAGATGAATTAGTAATTATAGAAGTACTTTGAGAAATACCTGTGTGCTATTGACTGACTACTATGCTGTACATTCAACAAACCTTTTGTCGCGCGAGCTACTAAATCGGAATATTTTGTTCCAAATTCATTGCGATCTTCATTATTTACATCGATATCATCATTTGGTGACAAAAATTCTATCTCAGATTAAACAATATCATATTCTGAATAAATACCTGTAATTGTATCAAGGCGTGCATGTAATTGTTGCAAATATGTAGCTTGCTCACTAGCCTGTTTATTCTCGAATGCATTAAAAAATGTATTGAATCTTATTAATTGTGCTTTCAAAACACCGCGTCTCGATATCCACTTCCTGATATCAGCCATGGTGTAATTATTCGATTATTAGAAAATGTTCAGTTTCAAATGAGAAAATGATTATTTGTAGAATCTTCGCGATAAGGATGGGTACGATTGGAACTGATGGGTAGGATGGGAACTGATGGGTAGGATGGGAACTGACCACAGCTCAGACGCTGCTCACTTCGTTGCAATGACTGGAGATTATTTTCGCAAAATACTCCTGCTTCAAAGTTTGTCTGCAACTGAATCACTCACATCGTTGATAAGATTGGAGATTATCTTCGAAAAAAACTCTTGCTTCAAAGTTCGTTTCAAAATTTGTCTGGATCACCTACGTCGTCCTAACGTAGTCACGAACCTAGCAGAGGTATACTCGACTTTTTGCTATTATTTTCTTGTTGTACCCAAATGTTATTGCATAATCAATACACAGAGTATGATGAAATAGTTTCAGATGATTATTTTATTTATTTGCAGAAGAAACCAACTTATAAAATGAATTCAAAAAAGGTATCTGACTTTTTAGTCAAAATATATTGAAAATAGTGATAAATCAACAATTCGAAAAACAAAACCAAAAACATGTGTTATAGAAGGAGAGCTTACTTTAGTTTTCTATAAATAATGATGTTTCATTCAACACATTTTTATTCGATGCCATTTCAATCATTGAAGATTTTGTTTGATGGAATATAGGTCTACTACAAGAAATTGAGTTATAAAATTAGGAAGAATTCTCACTCTATTTGTAGCTTCAATCCCGGTGGAATGAAGAAACAAATTTAATGTTTGGAAGCGATGAAAACGAATACTTTTTAGAAATTGAGGAATCCTATTTTAGTGGTACGGAGTTGGTCAGAATCTCTATGAGCTTCTACTATACATGAACATACTTTACATATTAGTTTCCACTAAGAAGAACTGGGGGCAAATTATCGAACTGACTATGTATATTATATTATCAAAATAATCTCAAAATTCATGTTCGCTTCAGATTCCGAATAATCAGATAATCAGATGTATCCAAGCCCCGAAATTTCATATGAAAATATTTCTGTATGGTTGAGGAGTTGAAATATCATGTTTGGTATTTATATATACAGTGTCACACATAAAGTACGCAACATATGGAAGTTTTTTTTATTAATAGATATAATGAAAATTTGACTTCGCAGTTAGTTTGTGCTTGATAAATTAGTGAAAAACAGCCTCTTTCCTTTTGTCATGTGCTACTCTAAACCTGTCAAATTTGACATTCTTTCGAAAATCCTCAAAAAATCCATTTTTTGGGAAATTTCGAAAATGCCGAAAGAAAAAGTTGCTCAGTTTCCAATTTTATACCTTTGCTCCAAATTTGGATTCTCTACTGTCACTTCGACTTTTTTCCAATTTTTTTAATTTTAATTTTCGCTCTACCGATTCGAACGAAACATGATTCAAATATCATAATTTTGATGAATACGAGACTTCAATGTCATACATGCCTAGAAAATACCCACATTGGCCTGTTACCAGAAAAAAAATGCACCTCCAGAAATTCGTCTTTGTTGTTGCAAAGTTCATCTAGTTTTTTCATTTCATTGTGAAACTGATTCGGATTTCCAATGTATGGACCTTAATATGTCAGTAATCGAATAAACGAATTCCTCTTCATTCTTATTACACTCGTATTTCCTTTTTAACAGATTTGTATCCCGTTAGCTGCAGATGAGTTCGAAATATTTGATGTAGTTTACACCCAACAGTGTGACTGTTGGATGTAAACTGTTTGATGTAATTTTCGAGCAAACAATGATTTTTCGCAACGTTTCTTGAATTACTTTCATAAATCTCCCATTCTTTATTTTCACCATTAGATGTGTAAAAAACATTAAACCAAAATAACTTTAACTAAATTCACAACAAAACATCGTAACATCCATTGATTTATCTCAATAATCTTATAATGAACCCGAATTCATCATTCAGTATGCCGTCCCTGCCGTTCTATACAAATTATAGTCCTTTCATCCGCAGACTTTGTGGCATTTTTAATAAATAGGGGATTTATATTAGCACAACACTCCCGAATGGTATTCTCTAAATGTTCTTTGTTTGCAAATGCCCTGTACTTATACACTTTTTATTTCAGATAACCCCATAGAAAAAAGTCCATTGGAGATAAACCCGGTGATCTTGGTGGCCAATAATCTGACTGAGACACTGTTTCACTTCTACCGTTTGGTGGATCGGTGCCTCGTCAAGCTGATACGACAAATTTCGTCAGAGGCAGATTATCCAAAACTTCAGACAACTGATTCATAATGAAATTTCTGTACATGTCTGCGTTAAAATTTTCTGTAAAAAAATATGGTCCAATTATTTGGTTATGTAATAAACCACACCACACATTTGTCTTGAATGAATATTGGTCACGGCATTCTATTACAAAATTTGGATTATTGTTGGACCACCAGCGAGAATTTTGGGAACTAACTGTTCCGTTCGACGTGTAAGTTGCCTCGTCTGTCCATAAAATCCTGTAGGGAAATGTGATATCCTTTTCGCTCTCACCTTGAATGAAAATCCTGCTCGAATATCGAAATCTTTTTCTTTAAGAGTGTGTATACCTAATTGGATTATGTGATTTCTTGAAACGATTGTCCACAGAGCCAGTTTCTTTGAATGTTTTCGATATCGTTCCCACGGTACTAAAGTGAATATTTTTGCCTGGATGCCGGTGATTGAAAATACAAGCAACATCTGGATATAGCACATTCTTACCACAAAAAAGAATGATTTCCACTTTGTCTTGTGTGGATAACATTGTACATAAAACTTATTTGTGAATTATAAATGTGGGAAAATCTGTTCACAAAACAACTCGATTTATTAAACGCAATTATTTGACATTAACCAAAATTAAAAATTTGTTTCAAAAGCCTACTAAGGGAAAATTTTATTTTGATTCGATCAATTGTACTATTTTTTTTCCGAGATGTTGCATTAGTCTTGTATGGTTTAAAATCACGAAATTTTATATCATGTTCAGTACAAATCGCTATAATGAAAGTCTTTTGAAGAGTTATGAAACGATCAATTGTACTATTTTTTTTCCGAGATGTTGCATTAGTCTTGTAGGTCATTGTTTAGTTTACAGAAAAGTATGATATTTCGGGTTAGTTTGTAACTGTTTATTGGTCAGAAAAATAATCAAACTGGATAAATATCTATTAAAAAAGAAATACGAGTGTAATAAGAATGAAGAGAAATTCGTTTATCTCGATTACTGACATATTAACGTCCATACATTGAGAATCCGAATCAGTTTCACAATTAAATGAAAAAACTAGATGAACTTTGCAACAACAAAGACGAATTTCTGGAGGTCCATTTTTTTTCTGGTAACAGGCCAATGTGAGTATTTTCTGGGCAAGATATGATATTGAAGTCTCGTATTCATCAAAATTATGAAATTTGAATCATTTTTCGTTCGAATCGGTAAAGCGAAAGATTCGAGAAAAGGTATAAAATTGGAAACCGAGCAACTTTATTTTTTGGCATTTTTCGAAATTTCAAAAAAAACTGATTTTTTGAGGATTTTCGAAAACAATGTCAAATTTTACAAGTTTAGAGTAGCACATGACAAAAGTAAAGAGGCTGTTTTTTACTCATTTTTCAAGCACAAACTAACTCTTAATAAAAAAAACTTCCATATGTTGCGAACTTTATGTGTGACACTGTATATATATATATATATATATATATATATATATATATATATATATATATATATATATATATATATTTAACATGTTGTTCACTTATACTTTTATGACTCACGTGAGTGGGTGATGCATTTACTTTGGGAAAATTGATGGATCCCGGCCTCAGCTGCAATGTTGATGGTTTGCAAGGAGTCGGGGGCAATCTTCTACCTTGTCCCTTCCTCCCTCCCAAGGATGGATGACTGTGTTGCATATTACCCTGATGTACCGCCGATTGATGCACTGGAATACCTACGACAGCTCCAGCTGTTGAAGAAGGAAAATATGAATTAAAATTGATATGAATACCCTTATCATTTTCAGATCAGGATGAAACATTTTGTATATTTCATTAATTTCTTGGTTTGTTGATGGAGTAGTTGAGTAATTTGTAGATTGGTGAAATTTATATGAACAATTAATATTTGCTGGTGACTGATTATTCATCTGCCACAAATATGTACGGAGATATCAGATACAATAAAATAGAGTTGTATGTTATAACACAATCGTATCCATCATGAAAAGTGTATTATTTTCATGAAATATAATTTTCCGGTTTCATCGTCGGATGAATATTTGCTCATGCCCATTTTTTTCCGATTTTAAGTTCTACTTCCACTGGGTTAGATTGAGTTGTAGAATTCTGTTTTTCTTCTATACACTTTAGGTAGAAATAACATATATAATTTGTGAATTATATATTCTTCCATTCGAACAATATCTATGAGGCGCTGGTTAGGTCAAAATATTTATAATTTTGAGTCAATATATTGGTTAATGTGGCAATTCTTTTGCTTTCCGATTTTTTTTTTAACAAACACAATATATTTGCTTTTGAAGCGTTCAAATATATAAAAATGTTAATTCTGATATATTTATAAATTCGATCTATTTTGTATCGCCAAGAGATGGCGCAACCGTCGCGATTTAGTAAACGATCGAGCATATGGCAAAATGGCAACATTGGTACATTATTTGGCTAATAGATGGCGGCCGAATGCTGAATGATGAAACACTCGCCAGAATGCATTTTCAGAATGTTTAAATACAGTTTATTTGATTATTCACTGGATAATTTGAAGTCATATACTTTAAAATTGAAAGAATAAAAAGTTGAATACTTTTAATGACCAAATGCCATAGTTTTATAACTTTACTAAGCTTACTTTTCAGAATGATATTTGCTTACTTTAGAGAGAACAGTTGTTTTGTTTTTCATTTCCAGAGGAGAATTATCAATACGTACTTCATGAATGCAACTAGAGTCGTCGGAATGAGATTATTCAGGTAGGTACAATGTGTATTCATATTCATTGTAGAATGTGTGATTCATATTCATATAGAGCCAGATCCCAGGGCCGCCAGACGTTACTTATTTTCTGAGAAACAAAATGTGTGAGGTAGAGTAGTGTTAGTATGTACTTTAAAGATATGCATACCTGCTAGCTTGTGCCGGCGGATAATTTACAGGAACCAGATGCTAAAGTACATAAAAACATTGGTCACTTTTTTTAAAGTCTGAGTTTTATTTTCATATATATTTTACACAATATCATTGAGATTCGATAATCAATATTGCCAGACAGTTTCCGTCGGCGGAGTTTACTTACAGTCTGAGTCTTGATTTTTATATATGATATTTTGGGAACTATTTCAATACTATTTTTAATAAGTCAGACAAATCTTAGGGGCCAAACATCCTCCAGACACATTTAAAATCACGCCGTGAGTATGAGTGTGAGATCATTATTCGTACGCTCAAGCGTGAGAGAGATATATATGCGCGTCAATTTCTCCCTATTTCGGTCTACTCTACCCATCGAGCACAAAATCATCTCAGATTGAAATATGGTCTAATTATTATAGAAAAGACAAAAAAAAAACACAAATCTAATGGGCCAGTGTTATAAAACCATCAAATTATCATGCGAGCGCTCATACTCACGGCGAGATTTTTAATGTGTTTGGAAGATGTTTGGCCCCTACGATTTGTCTGACTGCCTACAAATAGTATTGAAATAGTTCCTGAAATATCATATATGAAAATCAAGAATCAGACTGAAGGTAAGTGAACTTATGATCATTTTTCGCAAACTTCAAAGCGTCTGGCGGAAATTTTCGCCGACGGAAACTGTCTGGCATTATTGATTTTCAATTTCTAATGATATTGTGTAAAATATATATAAAAATCAGCACTTAGACTTTGAGAAAAGTGACCAATGTTTTTATGTACCTTTAACACCTGGTACCTGTGAATTGGCCGCCGGCACAAGCTAGCAGGTATGCATATCTTTGAAGTACATACTAACCCAGGCAACACAAAGAGGTCCTGAAGGTATCTCGGTGAACTTTTTTTAGGAAATTGTGACGCCTTTTGCAACTTTTCTGAGAGGTTGTTGAGAGCTCTATATCTCCGTCAAATGTCCGCCGCCGGTATATTCTCAGCAAGCGATATCCCACGTGGAAATTCTCGAACAATACACTCTGGCGAGATCTCTGCGAAATCTTGTTGCGAGTACTTTAGGAAACTCTCATTTACATCTCATGTCGAGGTCTCTGTGAGCATCGCAGGCAGTGTCTCTGGCGAGTTCTGTGGAAACTTCGCATATACAGCCTTTTGGCGAGTTCTTTGGTAAATTCACGTCAACTGCTTTTGTTGAGATCTATGTGAGGTCGCTTGCTGTGCTTCTGGCGTGGTCTTCAAAAGTTCGCATTGCGAGTTGTACAGGATATTCTTATATATTGAAAAAGAAAAAACGATCTCAACTGAAAATTGGAGAACAATTTTTTTAAGAATTAGAAAAAATCTACCAAGAAAAATTTAAGTTACTTTCTGCAATATCTAAAAGAAAACAACTACTTCCCAGCCACTCTGGCATGCTGGAGTTTTTCAATCAAATATCTAAATCAAAATGTAAACCACATTTATTCAGGTTAAAAGTTAGGGATTTCGCACAATAGTTGTTTTCTGTTAAATTTTACAAAAAGTAACTTCAATCTTTCATCGAAGATTTTATCTATTTTTTTTTCAATTAGGAATAATGTTTCCTTTTTCAACATGAAAAACTAACTAAGAGGTTATCCTGAAAGATGAAACATATAGTTTATAAAGTTTATCTTTCAGTCATTTCATATAAGTTACTCTCTTGTGATACATATTTGCGAGCATATTTGTATAAATCGCTGGGAAGTTGAGGAAGAATATCTCTGAGAGAGAAATTCCCATCGGGATACTCAAACTTAGAAAATCCATATTGTATTGTTTTTTCAAGTCATACCTAAAAAATTGTAGAATAGTTGCATTCAATTTATATTTCTAGTGCTTTAATGGTTTTGTAGATAACCTCATTCCATACTTCAGGCAAAAGTTCCTCCAACTGAGCAACTGATGTCACTATTCAGGATATAAATGATAACTGCTGTTCTTTATGTTAGTCTGAACAAATTGGGTGAATCTTACATCAATAACATGAAAACATTTTTTCATGGATTCAATATAATAAGTAATTATATAGGGCCACATAATGTTTTTCAGTATCGAATTGCTAAAAATTTCCTACTTCCTCATTTGATTATTTTTCATAGACAGTACAAGGAAAGATAACAGCCATTTCGCGTTATTCATGACCTAAGTTGGTAGATCTCTTGAGAACGTAATTAAATTATATATTATACAAGGGATTGAACTACACACGTGTGTGTTGCTGCAGCGAAAGTATTGAGATCAGAACACTTTGCATTAATATAACTGCAATGGAGGAAGAATATCAATAATAATGTTTATTTCCAAAGAGAATTTACATGGTGTAATACAACAGGAAACAGGAAAATGAACATGATAAATCACTGAAGCTAGAAGCTTGTATATGATAATTAATATAATAAAATCTAACAATAATTATGCATGTATATTATTTAAAATCACTAATTAGTAAAATAAATAAGTAACGAACATAACATATACACTTGCATTTCATATAAATAATAATTAATTTTTGGGTATGTAGAGTTCACATTTTACAGTTTTGTTGTGTAGTCGTAGATCGGGTATGGTCGCGTTTGGGTATTTTGGGTCGAATTCTGTTTGATTTGACGTATCGTATCTTTTATGAGGTGTGGTCAGGGTTGTGTAATGCTGACTAAAATTAATTCAGAAATTTCAAGTCGATGATATCATTTAGGAATTTTCTCTCGGTGTTTGTTATCCATACTTTAACGTTATATTTGAATGATTTGAAATTTTTCATATTCTTAAAATTTTCCGGTAGTAAATTGTATAACTTAGGAGCTATAAATTCAACGGATCGTTGACCTATAGTTTTTTCTCGGTTCGGTACAAATGTGGATGTCTTTCTTGTTCGAGTGTCGTATTGATGTTCAATTGGTTGTAATTTTATTTTATTTTTATGAATAGTCGTTAGTATTCGATGTTCGATGGCAAAATAATTGCCCTATGTCGAGAATAGCATTCTCCGAATATAACAGGTCACTGGAATATCTTATGTTTTTTTTATAGATGATTCTCAGAATCCATTTCTGAACAATATTTAAGTTGTACAGATTACTTTCCGCCACGCCTCCCCGGCCAAGGATTCCGTAATTTAGTTGGGACTGTACAAGTGCATAATATAATGTTCTTAAATTTTTCGTATTCAGGTATTCCACAAGGTATCTGAACTTACTCAGTAAGCCCCTCAATTTGTTTTTCACATTCTCGGTGTGGAGGTCCCATCCCAAATGTCTATCTATAGTTATTCCCAGATACTTTGATTGGCCTTTTTCTTTAATGATCGTGCTGTTGTCCACTATTAGAGGGCCTAGATCGGGTAAGTGATTCGAATATGAGGTGAAACAAGTAATGAACTAATATGGAGTTTATTAAACATCTCATCTTATAAGATAAGCTAAAGCTATCAATAATGTATCTCGAAACAATATCACAAAAAAAACTGAAAAAAATTAACATTTTGGCAAAAATCTAGCTGTCACCTTCGGTAGACCTGAAAGCAAATGGTGAAGTATAATATTCGGGATATTAATTCAAATATACATTTTACTGCTCTTTGCCCACTGGGTCTTGGTTGACAATTAGAAATGAAGTTTTTCACAATAACTTTTCAAGAATTGCTGAATTATTTTTATTAAAATTTGGTAGTGATTTCCTTTTGAAAATTTTAATTCTTTATTACTCAAACAATCAACAAAATTATCAAGCTTTTGTTTGAATGTTGATTTGATTTTGGCAATGTGAACCATCAACTGTTTTTTCTATGGATTATAAAAACAAATCTAAAAACTAAAAAAAGCTCCATAAGGCACACTGGATAATATGTCTGAAATTTCCTATAAAAAATTTTGCGCTGTCGAGAGAAAATGGGGTACCCATTTGGAATTTGCATGGAAAATATTCACCCGTTAATTAGGATAAAAAACTCCTTTAGCTAGATTGTCATTATTAAAGGCATTATCTTCATTATTGCATGATGCTTTGAATGCCTATTCGGCGCCTCTTTTGCCGATTTTTTGCTATCAGGCTTATATCGAGCAGACATTCTATTTACTACTTCTAAATAATAGATATGAAAGGTACCTACTTATCTTTCGAGATGGAAATATATTCTAATACGCTAATCAAACCACGTCGAAACTAATTGATAAAAATGATATATGATAAAAGGAATAAATTTTTTTTTGTCGGTTCCTGGGTATAATGATGAATCTTAAATGGCGGCAACAATTAACACCTCCCATCTATTACCTACACCATCAGTAGGTCTACACAACAAAAATACCCTTCGTAAAATGAGAACATGGTAAAAAAACATCACTTACCTATCCTCACTCATCATTAAACACTCAAACACAAATAGTCAAATACATATTATACAAGAGATAAACCTTGTGCTTTGAGCAGCAGCAGTCAACGCCATCCACACACTCAAAATTGTGTTAGGTAAACAGACGAACGGATAGGAATGATGGACGGTCTCTACGATCCACGATCACGATCTGTTTCTTTCTGTATCATAGAATTCCCCGATGTGCGATGTGTATAATATGTCTCGCGTATCTATCATTCAATATCGAAAAAGGTTGAAGAAGGTGTGTGTTTGAACAGTGTCCTTTAATGCCGAATTTCTCTGGTGAATATTTGTATTTTGTAAAAATAAGTTGTATATATCGAAAGCTGAATTTACAAAGCATCTAACTGTTGAATTACATATTTGATGCCAGTCGTTCTCAAGACAATATTTGATTGGTACTCAAGTTAAAATAGTCTGAAATAAAGTAAACAGGCCAAAATCAGTCGTTTTTGCTCAACAGTCGTCCATCTGGTGTTGATTTGTTTTGTTCCCAAATACGTCGAATAGATTCAAGGCACCATTGGCGTATAACACAAGTTTCCTCGAGGGTCAGTTAACTTCGAACTGCAAATTATGACTAATTTTGAATGTTGTAAATCAAGATCTTTTCCGAATTCGTATTATATCTGTATTGTATGCTTCAAAATTTATCACAGGAGTTGTGTTCAAAAGGACAAAACCAGTTTCATTTTTGTGAAAGGCTTTCAAATAACCTGTTGTGATAATTCTGAGAATAACGCTGAGATGAGTATTCTGGAGCAAACTGTTAGTGAATTGGAAGAGAGCAGTATCATGAAAGATGTCCATATTGAAAAATTATTACTTAAAAATGAAATGTTTTTGAAAGAAGTAACTCAAAGGGAAGATGAATTGAACGAAACTATCAAGCAACAAGAAGAGTTAATCCTAGGGCTAATAATGAGATATACACGCTGAAGATGTTACAGGACAGAACTCGTAAATGCACTGAAACAAAGTTCACCCAAACAGTTCAAAATGTGAAAAATAGCCACTAGGGAGCTCATTCCAATCCCAAAAATTCTCATTTTATGTGATGAAATAGGATATGGCTTGAGAAAATCTATGTCCAAATCTATCGGAGAAGAGTTCACCATAGAAACGATCATCAAACCAGGGGCTTATTTCGTGAATGTGATAGAAGATGTTGTTGAGCTATCGATGAATTTCGGCCTCAATGACTACATAATAGTTATTGCAGGTTCTAATGATTTTAATTCAAAGAAATATCCGTCATTCAGAGAAATCAACAGTAGGATTAAAGAGTGTAGTCATACGAATATAATTTTTTCATCTGTACCTTATGGTAAGCAAGTTAAATTAAATGATTTCATTTACAAATTCAATATCAAGCTGAATGAATATACATACAAGTTGAATCATTATGCCGAAGGTGATATCTCTTTTTTTGATTTGAATTGTACGAAAGGCACGATGCAAAGTAAAAAGAAATCGTCAAAAAAATCTCAGATTTCATATTTAGAAATAAACAAAAAAAAGTTTAGATGTTGAAAGAATATCAAGTTCTAAGAGTTCATATGATGAATCTGGTCCAAAAAGATCATTTGAAGAACATAACAATTGTAATCATTTAGCTAATTGTAACTCTATTACCTTAGTCTTACTAAACATTCAGTCCCTTCGGAACAAAATAGATGAACTTTTTATATTTTTTAAATGACTTGAATTTTCCTACAATAGTCTTGCTTACGGAACATTGGTGTAATAAGCTCGAGCCAATAAGCATTCCTGACTACACTGTGATATCTAGATACTCCAGAAACTGTTCTAATCATGGAGGAACTGTAATATTGATTAAAAATTCAGCTCTTGGTGACTTGACTTTCACTCAAGTTGATAAGTTCCAAGACTTGTCCGAAGACAAAACGTTTGAGTTTTCTGTCTGCTACAGCAAAAAATTCAATCTGTACATTTTATGTGTTTACCGTTCACCATCTGCTGATGTAGATATATTTTTTAATAACCTAAGCTATTTATTATCTGAATTACCTGTCAACTCATCTATATTATTGACTGGTGATTTTAACATAAATTATAACAATGATGATTCGACAGATACAGACTCACTCAAAAATTTACTTTTAACTTTTGACTTGAATATGCACGTTGATTCAGATACTCGTATTTCCCAATTCTCTAGCTCTTGTATCGACTATGTTTTATGTTTGTAGCAATTTTGATGTACAGAACGTATCATGTTCAGTGATACCATCAGGTTTATCAGATCACGAAGCAGTTACTTGCTCTGTACTTCTTGACTCATTGAATACACAACGTAAACTTAAGTTTGGGAGACTTTACAGTAGAGCAAATTATAATAGGTTCTATCAGAATTGTCTAAAGATTAACTGGGAAGGTATGCTGTTCCAAAGTGATCCATTCCTCACATTTCACAACACGCTATTGAATGTATTTAATGAATCATTTCCCTTGCAAAAAATTAAAGTCAAAAAAAGAAAACCATGGATTACAACAGGATTGAAAATTTCTTCGAAAAATTTACGTTCACTGCATAACATACGAAAATTTACTGACAATCTTTACTTCCATGACTTCTTCAATAACTACCGCAGAATATATAGATCCACTATTAAGAAAGCGAAGGAAATTCATTATGATAACCAAATCGGTAAGTCAACTAATAAAATGAAAGAAGCATGGTCTGCTATCAGTGATATTACGGGAAAATAAAAAAACATGTGGGAATATCACTTAGACCTGATAAAATCAATGATTATTATTGTTCGATTGCAAAAAACCTTAGTGAGAATATAGTGATTCCTTACGATCCCTTATTAAATCTTGAAGATGTCAGAATTGAGGATAACCTAACTTTGTACGATACAAATATTGACGAACTAGTAGAAATATTGAGGAATATAAAGAATAAAAATGCAACTGGTTATGATGGAATCTCCATAAGAATTATCCAAAATCTTCCAATTAATGCATTGCAAACATTGGTATCTCTAATCAACACCTCATTCCACAATGGATTTTTTCCTGATTTTCTGAAAACATCTGTTGTCCTTCCATTATACAAAGGTGGAGATTCAGATGATCCCGCGAATCTTCGCCCGATCTCCCTCATTCCAACTATAGCCAAAGTTATCGAAAAACTTGTGAAAATACGTCTGACGGATTTCCTAAGACGCCACAATATTTTAAGTGAAAGCCAGTTTGGTTTTCAAAGCAATAAAAATTCGCACGATGCCATCTTTTCATTTCTTTATGATATTTATTCAAAGTTGAATTCTGGTAATGTAGCTGCTGCGGTCTTTTGTGATCTATCGAAGGCGTTCGATTGCGTTGATCATGAGATCTTGCTAAGAAAAATTCACCAATATGGCTGCAGAGAAATGACGCTCAAATGGTTCGATTCTTACCTGTCAGGAAGGAATCAAATGGTAAGAACAACAGGACTTTCAGAAAAAAAGGATATTATGTGTGGAGTGCCACAAGGATCAGTTTTAGGACCCATTTTATTCTTATTATATGTCAATGACCTTGCAAATTTGAGCATTTCTGGAAAATTCACTCTTTTTGCTGATGACACGACGATATTGTGGAACAACAAAAACTCACACACAATGCTATATCTACTGATATGAAAAAAATCAAGGAGTGGTGTGATGCTAATTTGTTGTCTTTCAATATCGCTAAAACAAACGTTTTATCATTCAGATGTGCTCTTGATGACCTGTCATTTGGTGATAACTTAGTGATCAAGAACGAGACTCAAACTAAATTTCTAGGTATTCACATTGACAATAAGCTCAAATTTATTGAACATATCAAACATCTTAAAAGTAAAATTTCTTCTGGATGTTATGCAGTGAGAGTAACTTCAATAAATTTGGGAATTAAAACTGCCAGAACGGTGTATTACGCCCTCTTAGAATCTCACCTACGTTATGGAATACCGTTCTGGGGAGTATGCAATTCATCAGCCCTTCTGTCTGTATTAGTACTGCAGAAACGGGCTATCAGGTATATGTGTAAGATTAAACCTCGTGATTCGTGCAGACACAAATTCGTTGAGGAAAAGATTTTAACAGTGATTGCTTTGTTCATTTTGGAATCGGTTTGTCTCATTTACAAAAATATATCCCTATTTGAGGCTTCGTGCAATTCTTATAACACCCGTTCCACCGCGTTGAAATTGCCAATTCCTTCAACAAATTTGGCCAGGGATTCTATTTATTACAATGGGGTCAAGATGTTTAATCACTTGCCCTCAGATATAAGACAGGCAAATTTGACCAACAAAATGTTTAGAATAAGAGTAAAAACATTTCTGGCTGATAGACCCTATTATAATTTGCAAGAGTTCTATAATGATAAATTTACGTGACAAAATGTGCATATTTGAATATATGTTGTATAAGATTTTGTTTATATTCTTCCTTGGATAAAGATGTTTGTTTGTTTGGTGTAATATGTGTGTTCATTTATGTAATATTATATATGATTGTATATGTTTATATGTGTATTATATAAGTTTTGATACGATTTTTAAACAAAACTTTACACAACCATGTTGATACAAAATTCGACGATGAACTTTATAGTGTATGTTCTAACATTACTTTTCCCTAGGTGTTTTTATATTTACATTTTATATGTTCTAGCTTTACTTTTCCGTAGGTGTTTTCATATTTTCATTTTATATTTATATTTATTTTTCACAAGCTTTGTCCACAAGATTTATTCTTAATGACAATAAAGTATATTATTATTATTATTATTATTATTATTATTATTATTATTATTATTATTATTATTATTATTATTATTATTATTATGTTTTAAAAACTACCAGTCAGGCCCTTACTTCCGAAGCTCCGACCCATTCGGAAGGGCGCGCTGGTTACATAAACCAATGACCTCTCCCCACACCCGTGAGGTGAGAGATCATTGGGTCCGTGAATCATGTGTCCTGAGCAGACGTAACGATCCGAGAATGACTGCTTTCTGCATGCGGCCGGCTAGAGATTCTGCCGATTTACGGCATGCCGGTATAATTTCCAGGTTTGAGAGTAGCGTTGGCATCATTCCACCAAGGGCCCTATAATCAGAACCACTATCTTTACAGAATGGTCTGGATAGAGTCTGCGGAGCTCGAAGAGTAAATCTCGATACTTCGTCCGTTTCTCGTCCTCTTTTCGCACGATATTCGTCTCGCCCGGAGCCGAAAACTCTATGACGTATATCGTTTTCTGCTCGCGGTCGAAGAGGACTACATCAGGCTTGTTGGCTTGTATTTGCCTGAGGGTGGGGAATGAGTAGTTCCAATAAATTCGGCACTTCTCATTCTCCACAACGGACTCAATATCCCCCGGAGCGTAGGGCAGCACCGGTGTCTCATCAATACCGTACGAGTGTCGTAAATGATAATACAGCACTCGTAACGCCGCGTTATGACGATGGATATAGGCTGAGATCGCATATGCTGTACATGCTGACAGCAAGTGCATGATGGTCTCAGGCGCTCCACGGCAGGCCCTGCATCTCGTGTCAGGGGCCCTATACCCATCACGCGGCTTCGGTAGACGAGAGTGTTGAAAACACCGTCCTGGCAAGCCATGATGAATCCCTCAGTCTCCGACTTGAGTCCACCTGACCTAAGAAAAGCAAGGTCAGCCTTTCGGATAAGCCGTGGTCTTGCATATGTTTGTAGAAGATTCCATGCATCGGCTTATCCTTGTGGAGCTGCAGATGTACAGTATTCTCTGCAGCTTTTATGTGGACTCTCCTTCGAGCGGGCTCCAACTCGGTGATAGAGTCTTGGATATCCCGCTCGGTGTCGAATACAAGACCGAGTTCATCGGCTGCACGGATTGCTGCCTTAAAAAGAAACGCTCCTTTCCCTGCAATCTCATGGTCTTTGACCATGCAGAGAAGGGGATCCAAGCTCCTGATGACTTTACAGGCTCCATCCAACACCATCCTGTTGTGTAGACACTCCAAACTCAGAAGTCCACGGCCTCCTTGTTTTCGGGGGAGGTACAACCGTGGAACGGACGATTTCGGATGCAAACTACGATGTAGGTGCATCATTTTGCGAGTCTTCACGTCGATTCCGCGCAGCTCCTCCAGGGTCCACTTCACTACCCCAAAGGAGTAGATCAGTATCGGAACGGCAAGCATGTTGGTGGCAGAAACTTTGTTCATGCCCGACAGTTCTGATGACCAGATCTGCCGGAGTTTCTGCTGATACTTGCCGCGGAGAGCGTTTTTAACCGCCACTACCTCTTGGGTGCAACGTTGTTGCACTCCTAGGTAGGTATACGCCTCTCCGGCATCCAGATGGCGGAGGATACTTCCATCTACCAGCTGCGCGTCCTCTCCATAATCCTCGCATCGTCCTCTTCGAATAACCGGTCATGCCCGACAGTTCTGATGACCAGATCTGCCGGAGTTTCTGCTGATACTTGCCGCCTGAGATGAACCAGTGCACATTTATCCATCCCGAATTCCATACCGATAGCACCACCCTCAGAGATTGCTGGAGATCTCCCTCACCCGAGGCATAAAGCTTCAGGTCATCCATATAAAATAAATGGGTGACCTTATGCCTTCGGTCTCCGGGGGCACCACAGTTGTAACCACGGGTTTTTCTGAGCGCAACGGATAATGGCATAAGTGAGATGCAAAAAAGGAGGGGCTGAGGGAATCCCCTTGGAACACCCCTCTCCTAAAGATAACCTGCTCCGTTTGGACTTTGGCTCCACCTGATGTTATGGTGAAGCGAGTCTTCCAGAGTGGCATCAACTGTTCAATGCATCTCACTATTTGATCGGGTACCGCAAGGCATCTGAGCAAATGCAAGATCAATTCATGCGATGTTGAATCAAATGCCTTGCGGTAATCGATCCAGGCCATCGAAAGGTTGCGCTTATACTGCACGGAGTCCTGCGTGATACATCTATCGATCAGCAGGTTCTCCTTGCAGCCAGCAACACCTTTCTTTGACCCTTTCTGCTCATATATCCGTTCGTACACCGTGTCAACTGCGAGGAGTATTCGCGTGTACAAAATGCGCGTAAACAATTTGTAACACGTGTTCAAGCATGTTATCGGTCTGTAATTCTTGGGATCAGACAAATTTCCGTTCTTGGGGATTA
The DNA here is from genome assembly GCA_018342105.1 of Gonioctena quinquepunctata. Taxonomy (NCBI): domain Eukaryota; kingdom Metazoa; phylum Arthropoda; class Insecta; order Coleoptera; family Chrysomelidae; genus Gonioctena; species Gonioctena quinquepunctata. Next base: position 1,040 of record JAFIRS010006676.1, on the reverse strand, counting down.
GCACGGTTCGCCCCTCGACAAACCAAGCCGGAATCTGCTGCTCTCCACTAGGCCACGAGTCGAAAACACTGGCTAAGTGGTGGTGGGTACTGGGGGAAATTCTTCCACCACAAGTTGCACAACCCGTCTGGGCCTGGAGCAGCAAAGTTCTTCGAGCCCTGTAGAGCTTTCCGAACTTCTTCCGGGTTATCGGTTGGCGCAGTTCAATGGGATGAGGTTGCTGAAACCTCCTACAGAAGGCTCCAAACTGCGTCAGGGCTGGAGTGTCTATGTTGAGTGGCTGCGGGTATTCGTAAATCTCCTTCCAGAAGTTTTCCACCTGATCAGCGGTCGGCGGGTTTTCCACAACAAGCGGCGGTTGCTGGAATAAGCGGGAGGGTTTCTCGCGGAACTGTTTGTTTTCCGCGATCCTCCGCTCGCCGTACTAGTGACTTTTGGCAGCCACTAGCATTCGTATCCTATCAAGGCAGTGTTGTTTAATGGTTAACAGCTCTCTTGATTCAATGTGTGATGGACTCGTCGCAACTTAGCTGCGATTCGCCGCACCGTTAGCGTAAATGGCCTATTGGCCACTACGTAGTCCATCACACATTGGATACGAGATGCGTGTTGTCTCGCCGACTTGATTTTGGCTTCCATCTTTTGTATGTCTCTCATGCTTTCTAGTCGAAGACGCATTATTCTGGAAGCATAAGAGCAGCATCGTATACGGCGGTGTTGATTTGCCAGATGTCAGCCTCTTCTGGAAGCGCTTCACGAATTTCCGCATCCACTCGAGCCAGATCTTGAGGCTTCAGGGGCTTCAAAGTGCGGAGCACCCTGCGTGTTCTGATAATCTCTGTTGGTGGAATATTGATACCGCCACCTCTTCGGCTGGTTCTGACTCGTGGCACTTCTGCCACTTCGGCCACTTCGTTAATCTGCCTAGGAGGCGGTCTCACATAGCCACGGCTACGAAGGTGAGATACATAATCCCGTAGATTTTGTGAGGAAAATGCAGCATACTCTGCGTGTGCACGCACCACAGAGCATGCATTCGC
>JAFIRS010006675.1:0-33711 GCA_018342105.1 Gonioctena quinquepunctata | reverse complement strand
CAACAAGTCCGATGCGATGGAAACCCCGGGGATTTGAGGGGATTCTTTTGGACATTCAGCCACTCATCAATAATCGCAGTTCAGTCTTAGCTTTTCAAGGACGAACGCCCCCCCCTCGCTTGAGGAAGCAAGGATTCATGAAGGTCATGACTAACAGAATATTTTATGCTCACACCCACAACATTATCAAGGTAAAAACAAACATCGAGATAAAATTTTTTGGTTGCCGAAACAACCCCCAACATCAAAACCCCCGGTAAAATCTCAGAGTAAAAACCTAATGTTATGAATCTCAAGGTCATATTCAAAAACCCGAATTTCAATCTCAAAGTCGACCAAACCCAATATAAACCCCCAAAGACAAATCTCAAAGTCAAATCTCAATCAAACACACTGCAAAACCTAACCCCCCCGGGGTCACACGTGACGTCATAGGGGGGGGGGAGACCCAGAACCGGTTTAAACCCCCTACTAATATTTGGTACATTTGTTAAGAGCCTTTTTTTTGAGGGTGGGTCGAAAAAATTCCCCTTTTTGGCCCATTTCAAAATTTGAATTTTTTTTTTCTTTAAAAAATTTTTTTAAATAAAAAAGTTCGAATGAAATCGGGGAGTGAAAACACCCCGAAAAAGGGGATTGTAATCGCGGAATTGCAGGTTCCCCTTTTTTGGAAATTTCCCCGATTAATGGCGAGCCGCCATTCTAGATGCCGTTCGTCTCGTATCGATCGTATCGTATCGTATCGTATCGTATCGTATCGATCATAATTATAATAATAATTTTATTCACCGTTTTGACCCCCTTTGGGGATATAGGGTAAATCTTTTTAAAAAATTTTAAAAAAAAAAAAAAAAAAAACGGTTTAAAACCTATATAATTTAAATACACAAACTCAAAATTTTAAAAGGTATAAGCATTTCACAACATTCACAAAATTGCCCCCAATTAAAATTGGGAACAGTGATCAAAAATTTTGGGGGAGATTGTCAAAAAGGTCTTGAAACCCCATAATAGCTTTTAAAATTAACAGAAATTTTAAACTTCTATGGAATATTCATCACTTCTGTTTTTTTTGACTACATTTGGAAAATTTTTATTGAAAAAAAGTAATGGCATTATAATAATTTTTTTAAAACCCGTTTCTTTTTTCCCCGTTTCGGTTTTGTTAATTTTTCACCGGTTTTTTTTCCCATCGTTCGTTTTTTTTAAAAACAACTATACTTTTCACGGAAGGCCAAACAGCTATATTGGGTTGGGGAGATTGATTGAGAAGTCCCCTTATTTTCGGTTCATTTCCAAAAAAAAATTTGAAATTTTAAGTAAGTTTTTTTAAGTTAACATCATCCCAAAATTTGGATATGGCCAAAATTACTTTAACCCTTTTGGGGGAATTTGGGCAAGAAGTTACATAAGATGTATGATTTTTAAAAAGGGGCCCTTTTCTTCAAGCGTTGGTGGTTTTTTTTGGGATGAATATGGTTGGACATTTGTTAAGATCCTTTTGAGGGGTCGTACCGCATTTCCCCATTTCAGCAAATTAATGGAAATTCTTTTTCATAAAATATATTTTGTATAATTAAAAAAAAGTTCGAAAAACCTAGAGGAAAACCCGGGGAAATATATTAAAATCGGAATTGCAGGGTTACGCCCCTTTGACAATTCCACCAATGGCGAGCCGCCATTCTAGATGCCGTTGCCTCGCCTCGATCATATTAATAATTTTTTCTTCCCCCCTTTTTTTGGATAAAATTTGATATATAAAAAAAAAATTTCCCCAAAAAAAATTAAAAAAAAAATAAAAAAAAAAAAAACGAGCAATAGGCCATATATAAAAAATTTAATATAAATTTTTACAAAAGGTATGGAGCATTTCACAAACATTCACAAAGGATCCAATTAAAATTGGGGGGAACATGATCGAAATTATTTCCGGGGATTGTCAGTAAGGGAAACCCCTTGAAACCCCATAATGTTTCCACTAAAATTTTTTTTAATACATTCATGGAATTTTTTTATCTTTTCGTTTTTTTTGACTATTTTTTAAAATTTATTAAGGGGTAATGGCATTATAATGAAAAATTTTTTTTTATCCATTTACTTTCCCCTTTGTTTCCGTTTTGTTAATTTTTATCTATTTTTTTTTACTATCGTTCGTTTTTTTAAAAAAAACAACTATATTCCGTTCAAAGAAGGCCAAACAGCTATATTTCCTTCGGATGGCCAAACAGCTTTTTTTTTCTTACGGATGGCCTACAGCTAGATTTTTTGGTTGTCTTTTTCGGGGGGGATTGAGATTGATTGAGAAGTATCTTTATCTGTTCTTCATGCCCCCCAAAAAAATTTGAAATTTTAAGTGGTTTTCGTTAACTTTTTAACCCCAAAATTTGATATGGCCAAAATTACTTTAAACCCCCCTTCGGGGGGTATTTGGGCATTAAGCCCCATATGGTTAAGGATGCTGTTGGAAAAAAGGGGAAAAAACCCCTTTTTCAAGGAGTTTGGTTGTGTTTGAAAAAATGGGGTTTGGGAAAACATTTGTTAAGGGGTATTTTGGGGTCGTGGGGGAAATGCCGCATTTGGCCCATTTCAGCAAATCAATGGGGATTTTTTTTTTTAAAAAAAATATATTTTGAAAAATCAAAAAGTTCGAAAAAAAATCTAGAGTGATAACACTCGAAATATAGTATTGTAATCGGAATTGGGTTACCCCCCTTTTGGGGAAAATTCCGACCGAAGGCGAGCCGCCATTCAGAGGCCGTCTCTTTCAAAATCGCATCCCCCATCGTATCGATCGATCGTACCGTATCGTATCGTATCGTTTGGTGGGGTTATGGTACGTATCGTATCATATCGTATCGTATAAAAATAATAATAATAATTTTATTCACCTTTTTTGATACATTGGGGTATATATGGTAAGTCATTTTTAAAAAAAAAATTAAAAAAAAATACAAAAAAAAAAAACAAGGTTTCCCCCATATATATATATAATAAATATTTTTAAAAATCACATTAAAAGGCAAAAATTTTAAAACATTAAAAAAAATTGATCCTAATTAAAATTGGGAACAGTGACCAAATTTTTTTTGAGATTGTCAAAAAGGAAACCCCTTGAAACCCCATAATACTTTCCCCCAAAAAAAAAAATTTTTTTTAATACTTTAAAAGGAATATCTTATCACTTCTGTTTTTTTTCCCCACATTTAAATTTTTATTGAAGCAAGTAATGGCATTATAATGAGGGTTTTTTTTTTTATCCGTTTCCATTTCCTTTTTCGTTTTGTTAACCCCTTTACCTTTTTTTTTTTTTTACTATCGTTCTTTTTTCTTTAAAAAAAACAATATTTTGGGGCCCACAAAGGCCAAACAGCTATTTTCCCGGGGGTTTGAGGGATTGGAGAAGACCTTTTATCTTTTGGGGTTTTTTCCCCCAAAAAATTTGGGGAAATTTTAAGTTTTTGGTTAACAAAACCCAATTTGGGGATATGGACCACCACTGTTAACCCTGGGGGGTTTTGGGCAAGAAGTGCCAATAAGATGGGGGGCTGTTGAAATAAAGAAAAAAACCCTTTTCGTTGGTGATGAATATTTGGGGTACATTTGTTGAGAGTCCTTTTGAAGGGCCGGGGAAATGCCGCATTTGGCCCATTTCAGCAAATTAATGTTGAATATTATTTTTTAAAAATTTTTTTTTGTATAATTCGGAAAATTGAATGAAATCTAGAGAAAAAACCCCGAAATGTAGTATTGTTAGGGGCGAATTGCGGGGTTGGGGCCCTTTTTAACTTTTGACCAATGGCGGTTCCATTCTAGATTTTTCCTTTTCCCGTCTCGTATCATAATAATAATAAAAAAAATTTTATTCACCGTTTTTACTTTTTGGTATATATGGTAAGTCGTTTTAAGAAAATTAAGTAAAAATAAAAAAAAAAAAACGAGCACAGGTTTACCTAAATATTCATAAAAACTTTCCCCAATTTTAATTAAAAAAGGTGGGGAAAGCATTTCACAACATTAAAAAAATTGATCCAAATTTAAAAATTTGGGGAAAAAAGGATCGAAATTATTTTAGTTTTTTGAAAGGGAAAATTTTTGATAACTAAAAAATACATTTCACAAAAAAATTTTTTTTTTAATACATTCATGGAATATCTTAAAAATTCTTGGATTCTTTTGACTACATTTGGTAACCTTTTGGGGAAGGGAAAAAAGGCATTATATTGGGTTTTTTTTTATCCATTTACGTTTCCTTTTCCTTTTTGTTAATATTTCCTTTTTTTTTTTCCCATTTTTCGTTTTTCTTAAAAAAAACTATTTCCCCCTTGCCCGGGGGAAGGCCAAACAGCTATTTCCCCTTTGGGGGATGGCCAACTAGCTATATTCTCGGCTCCGGGGGGGAAACATTTTAGATTTCGGCCCCATATGTTGTCACTTTCTGAGGGGATTGAGATTGATTGAGAAGTCCCCCTTTTCTTTGGGGGTTCTTTACCTAAAAAAATTTAAAATTTTTTAAGTAAGTAGTTTTTAGTCAACATTATAAATTTAGATATAGACCAATTACTGTTAACCCTCTGGGGTTTTGGGCATGAAGTGTAGATGTTGGTTAAATGAAAAAAAAAAGTTTTCAAGGAGTTGGTGGTAGGTTAAGAATATTTAAACATTTGTTAAGAGCCCTTTTTGGGGTAGGTCAAACGCATTTGGCCCATTTTCAGAAATCAATGTTGGATATTATTTTTCAAAAAAATATATTTTGCATAATTCGGAAAAAAAGTTCGAATGAAATCTAGAGTGAAAACACTCGAAATATAGTATTGTAATCCGAATTGCAGGGTTACCCCTTGACACCTGACCGAAGGCAAACCGCCATTCTAGCGCTCGCCTCGCTCGGATCGTATCGAACTTATTTATTTATACTGATTACAAACAGAACAGACTATGTCTAATAACATTATCAGTTGGAAAATTACAAACATAACAGAAGCGAAGTATAACAATTATAATAGATACAAACATATATATATATATATATAAACAATATTAAAACTATTAAAATATTTAAAATTAATGTACAAACATCAGGCATTTATACTATCCTGGTTGTATCTCAAATGGGAGAGTAGTGAGGTCTTAGAGATATTAAGGAAATCAATTTCTCCTGTTCTCAAGAGGTTGTTAACACTGACTAAGCATTTGTTAATGGGGGCGCTTAAATTGTGAATTTTAAGGGGGCTATTTCTGATTCTCGTTTTATGTCTGGTACGTTGAAGTGAATGTTCATCAGTATATCAGGTACATTGATCAAGTTGTGTAAGATATCAAAGACGAAAAAGAATCTGGATCCTTTCACGTCGTTCACTCTAAAGTTATAATTTCAAAATCCTCCTTTGGTTTTCGTAGGATATAGCAATGGGTATATTCCATATTTCTTGAAGTGCATATATCTTTAGAATTTTTTTTTTATTTTTTTCAAGCATATCAGAATATGTTATGGTCCGAGGTTCCAAATAATACAGCAGTACTCTTAACTTAGATCTAACATAGGAATTAAATAGTATTATAGATGTTTGGTATTTAAAAATCATGGCTATCTCAAGATGAATCCGAGTTTTCTGTAGCACTCAAAGCTAGTAGTCTGCTAATATTTTCATTGCACGACAATGTTTTAGTGAAAACAACACCCAGATCCTTGTTTCTATCTAGAGATTCCAGCTCGTCATCATATGATGGTATAGTTTCACACTATTTCTTTTTTTTTTCTAGTGTATGATACTATTTTACATTTGACTCATTTAGTGATAGGTCATTATCATCGCAGTACCAACAGATTCACTTATATCTTGGAACTTTTTTGTGTCTTCTACCGATGTTATTTTTAGAAACACTTTCAAGTCATCTGCATATAGAAGAAATTGTATCTCAAGATAGTCATTGATATCATTAATGAACATGACAAAAAGCAACGGTCCCAGTATCGAGCCTTAAGGTACACCCGAGGTACTAGTAAAACTCGGACTGACAGTTATTATATTTAACAAAGTTAGGGACGATTTGTCAGGATACGATTTTATAAATGCACTAATTTTTCATCGAATGAAAATGATGTTAACTTATTCAAGAAAACATTGTGATTTACCCTATCAAATGCTCATCGATATCGATCGTATGGTATCAAATCTTATCATATCGTATCGTATCATAATAATAATAATAATTTTTATTCACCGTTTTTTATACACTTGGTATATATGGTAAGTCAGTTTTATGAAAATTAAGAAATATACAAAAAATAAAACGAGCACAGGTTTACCTATATATATATAAAAACACATATATCCCTCACATACATAAAAGGTATGCGAAAGCATTTCACAACATTCACAAAATTGATCCCAATTAAAATTGGGAACACTGATCAGAAATTATTTGTGAGATTGTCAGTAAGGAAATCTTGATAACTTTAATAGCATTTCACTAAAAGAAATTTTTTAATACATTCATGGAATATCTTATCACTTCTGATTCTTTTGACAACATTTGGCAACTTAATGAAGCAAGTAATGGCATTATAATGAGGGTTTTTTCATCCGTTTCGCTTCCTTCGTTTTGTTTTGTTAATACTTACCTAGTTTTTTTTTACTATCGTTCGTTTTTCTTAAAAAACAACTATATTCCCGTCTACGGAAGGCCAAACAGCTATATTCCCGGCTACGGATGGCCAAACAGCTATATTCTCGGCTATGGATGGCATACAGCTAGATTTCTGGCTATATGATGTCACTCTTTGAGGGGGATTGAGATTGATTGAGAAGTATCCTTATCTGTTCGGTTCATGTTACCTGAAAAAATTTGAAATTTCAAGTAAGTAGTTTTAAGTTAACATTATACCCAATTTGGATATGGCCCAAACTACTGTTAACCCTCTGGGTATTTGGGCATGGAGTGCCATATAAGATGTATGATGCTGTTGGAATAAAGTGAAAAAACCCTCTTTCAAGGCGTTGGTGGTTGTGTTGGTGATGAATATGGTTGGTACATTTGTTAAGAGTCCTTTGGAGGGGGTCGTGGCGAAATGCCGTATTTGGCCCATTTCGGCAAATTAATGTTGAATATTATTTTTCATAAAATATATTTTGTATAATTCGGAAAAAAGTTCGAATGAAATCTAGAGTGAAAACACTCAAAATATAGTATTGTAATCGCGAATTGCAGGGTTACGCCCCTTTTGACAATTCCGACTGAAGACGAGCCGCCATTCTAGACGCTGTCTCCTCTCGTCTCGTCTCATAATAATAATAATAATTTTTATTCACCGTTTTTGATACACTTGGTATATATGGTAAGTCAGTTTTAAGAAAATTAGGTAAAATACAAAAAAATAAAAACCAGCACAGGTTTACCTATATATATATACAAATACACATATATACTCACATACATAAAAGGTATAGCGAGCATTTCACAACATTCACAAAATTGATCCTAATTAAAATTGGGAACAGTGATCGAAATTATTTGTGAGATTGTCAGTAAGGAAATCTTGATAACTATTATAGCATTTCACTAAAATAAATTTTTTAATACATTCATAGAATATCTTATCAATTCTGATTCTTTTGACTACATTTGTAACTTATTGAAGCAAGTAATGGCCTTATAATGAGGGTTTTTTTATCCGTTTACGTTTCCTTTCGTTTCGTTTTGTTAATACTTACCTAGGTTTTTTTTACTATCGTTCGTTTTCTTAAAAAACAACTATATTCCCGTCTACGGAAGGCCAAACAGCTATATTCCCGGCTACGGATGGCCAAACAGCTATATTCTCGGCTACCGATGGCCTACAGCTAGATTTCTGGCTATATGTTGTCACTCTTTGAGGGGGATTGAGATTGATTGAGAAGTATCCTTATCTGTTCGGTTCATGTTACCTGAAACAATTTGAAATTTTAAGTAAGTAGTTTTAAGTTAACATTATACCCAATTTGGATATGGACCAATTACTGTTAACCCTCTGGGGTATTTGGGCATGAAGTGCTATATAAGATGTATGATTCTGTTGAAATAAAGTGAAAAAAAAGCCTCTTTCAAGGCGATGGTGGTTGTGTTGGTGATGAATATGGTTGGTACATTTGTTAAGAGTCCTTTTTGGAGGGGGTCGTGTCGTGAAATGCCGCATTTGGCCCATTTCAGCCAATCAATGTTGGATATTATTTTTCATAAAATATATTTTGTATAATTCGGAAAAAAGTTCGAATGAAATCTAGAGTGGAAACACTCGAAATATAGTATTGTAATCGCGAATTGCAGGGTTACGCCCCTTTTGACAATTCCGACCGAAGGCGAGCCGCCATTCTAGAGGCAGTCTCCTCTGGTCTCGTCTCGTATCGTATCATAATAATAATAATAATTTTTATTCACCGTTTTTGATACACTTGGTATATATGGTAAGTCAGTTTCAAGAAAATTAAGTAAAAATACAAAAAAATAAAAACGAGCACAGGTTTACCTATATATATATATATATATATATATATATATATATATATATATATATATACAAATACACATATATACTCACATACATAAAAGGTATGCGAGCATTTCACAACATTCACAAAATTGATCCTAATTAAAATTGGGAACAGTGATCGAAATTATTTGTGAGATTGTCAGTAAGGAAATCTTGATAACTATAATAGCATTTCACTAAAAGAAATTTTTTAATACATTCATGGAATATCTTATCACTTCTTGTTTACGTTTTCTTTCGTTTCGTTTTGTTAATACTCACCTAGTTTTTTTTACTATCGTTCGTTTTTCTTAAAAAACAACTATATTCCCGTCTACGGAAGGCCAAACAGCTATATTCCCGGCTACGGATGGCCATACAGCTATATTCTCGGCTACCGATGGCCTACAGTTAGATTTCTGGCTATATGTTGTCACTCTTTGAGGGGGATTGAGATTGATTGAGAAGTATCCTTATCTGTTCGGTTCATGTTACCTGAAACAATTTGAAATTTTAAGTAAGTAGTTTTAAGTTAACATTATACCCAATTTGGATATGGACCAATCACTGTTAACCCTCTGGGGTATTTGGGCATGAAGTGCTATATAAGATGTATGATGCTGTTGAAATAAAGTGAAAAAAAAAGCCTCTTTCAAGGCGTTGGTGGTTGTGTTGGTGATGAATATGGTTGGTACATTTCTTAAGAGTCCTTTTTGGAGGGGGTCGTGTCGTGAAATGCCGCATTTGGCCCATTTTAGCAAATCAATGTTGGATATTATTTTTCATGAAATATATTTTGTATGATTCGGAAAAAAGTTCGAATGAAATCTAGAGTGAAAACACTCGAAATATAGTATTGTAATCGCGAATTGCAGGGTTACGCCCCTTTTGACAATTCCGACCGAAGGCGAGCTGCCATTCTAGACGCCATCTCGTCTCGTATCGTATCGTAACTTATCGTATCGTGTCGTATCGTATTGTATCCCTATCGTATGGTATGGTATGGTATCGTATCCTATTGTATCCTAATAATAATAATAATTTTATTCACCGTTTTTGATACACTTGGTATATATGGTAAGTCAGTTTTAAGAAAATTAAGTAAAAATACAAAAAATAAAAACGAGCACAGGTTTACCTATATATATATATACAAATACACATATATACTCACATACATAAAAGGTATGCGAGCATTTCACAACATTCACAAAATTGATCCTAATTAAAATTGGGAACAGTGATCGAAATTATTTGTGAGATTGTCAGTAAGGAAATCTTGATAACTATAATAGCATTTCACTAAAAGAAATTTTTTAATACATTCATGGCATAATAATAATAATAATATTTATTTCTCCGGTTGAAAAGTACATAAGAAAAATTCTATGCACAATAAACAGAGGAAAAGTCAAGTTCATTTTACAACAAAGTTCAATGTATAAATAAAATATAAAGATGTGTGAATATAAATAAAAAGTACAGTCAACATATAATGGTTGACGTTATAACCTCCACACAACTTGTCAATATAATAATAATATTTGTTTCTTTAGTGTAAGCAAAGAAAAGGTCAGGTTTATATTAAGAATAATTTAAAAACATATAAATCTTAGAAAAACAAAGTACTCATATAAGCGTTCAAATTATGTTCTACACAGATCTTGTCAGATACAAAAAAATTATAATTAAATTTAAATTCAAATTATTTATCCCAGAGACCATGGTAAATCAGTATCGGGTACATAGTGAGCTGTTAAACTAAGTTGTCGTTGATGATTTCAAGTTAAGTGATCAATGAATTCTTGAATAGTGTAACAGACCCTTTGAAGTAATATTTTTTTTGAAAACATGAATGTTTTGTGAATTTTTTATAGCTACTGGCAGGATGTTATAGAACTTACATCCATTGTACTCTACACCCTTCTCATACGTGGAAGTTCTGTGAGCCCTTGGAAAGACCAGATCTCTAGATCGTGTATTGTGGTTGTGGGTTGGACGATTGGACTGAAGAATCGATTTGTGTCTGTATACATATGCACTAGCCTCCAGTATATAAGTGCTGGCAACTGTGAGAATTTTGAGTTTTTTGAAGGCATCCCTACATGAGTCTCTGTATCCTAGGTTAGCAATTATTCTAACCGCATATTTTTGTATGAGAAATACCCTTTGGACGGAAGCACTCATACCCCAGTTGAGAATCCCGTATCGGAGGTGTGCCTGGAAGTTGGCGTGGTACAATGTTAATAATACGCTAGAGCTGCAATGATTCTACATAAATCTGATAGAGTTCAACACCTCTTACTTTTGAACCCCAGATTTTAAATTATATGATTCAAATTTAACAAGGTGAAATCACTTTGCCGATAGGCTGCTCAGATGGATACGGTTAGGCCGTGAGTAAGGTTCAATTAATGACTTTTCCTAGTTAATCAAATTTGGCCACTAAAAAAATTATACATTAATTAACTTGACTAGTTCAATAGTTGGGCGCCAGACTTGCTAAAGACAAAAGTCAAAGATAAATAAAATTAAATAAATGTTACCTAGCTTGTATGGGAAGGCAAATAAATATGCAATAAATCAACTTAACAAATTTATTCCAGTTGGAATTCTGAACAAGATAAAATTTTTTTTACAAATACTAGAAAAGTATTTAACTTCTCTTAAAAAAATGGAAAAATTACATAAAAAAGGAACCAGTAATTTTGACTCTGATCAAAATTCGAACATTTACACCTATGATTCCTCCAGTTGTTGGTCACGAATATACCTTCGGAGATCTTGAGCGAGATAGAGGAAGGCTAGTTTTGAAGCTGGTCCCAGCGGTTCTAGGAGGAACTTGGTTTCAGCGGTTACGATTAAGATGGTCGTGGGTGGTTCTATAGTTGGTTTTAGACCCCCTTATCGGCGTGAATTGAGTTGATCTTCACGGACCAGTGCTGATATTGATGTGCTGTAAGACCTCCCAGGCTACTAGTCCTTCCGTCTCCGTAGATGGGTTCCCTCCGTGGTATATATCATGCGAAGAAGATGATAGGAATCAAAATATGTACAAAAAGGGGAGAACGAAGGATATCCTTTGAACCTCAAGTTTTATGTTTCAAATTTTAATCGAGAGTCAAAAGATAGATGCAAATGATAGCATACAATAAAAATCTCAATCTATATAAAAGACGAGAAGGTTACAGTGAAAGAACAAAGATAATAAATAGCAATTCAATCTGCTATTCTGAGTTAAATTTATAAGTTAATTTTAATAATTTAAAATATATTAAAATGAACAAAATTTAAAACCAAACAAAACAAACCTCACCCAAAACGTTATGTTCAAATTCAGTTAAGTTTTGAAACAAGTAAATTTTGATAAGGTGATTTTATGTACCAGAAGGGTAAAAAAATTTAATAAGGAAAGGTATTCCAAAGAAATATAAAAATTTCCTTGAAATTTTACCAGAGAAAAATATAGTATTTTAAAGCAAAATACTATAAAATTGCCAGAGGAAAAATCTACTATTTTAAAGCAAAAATATTTAAAGGTTGCCAGTACAAAAATATATTATTTGAAAGCAAATGCCAAAGGAAAATATAGCGTTATAACCAAAATACTCTAGTAGGCTACATAAAAAATAGGGTTTCTGAACAACGATAATAGTCAGAGTAAAAGTATACTCTTCAGCCAAGATAAGAAGAGAGAGACACACGTCTTTCAGTGAGCACGACTCTCTTAGATAAAGATACAGTGAAAAATTCTTTTATTGAGAATTTCCAAAGATAAACCGAAGAGGAGACCACACGTCTTTCAGCGGCACAACTCTCTTAGAAAAGATAATGTTAAATAATTGTTTTAATTGAAGAATTTTTAAAGTTAACTGAAGAGGGAGACCTCACGTCTTTCAGTGGGCACAACTCTCTTAGATAAAGATAATTTTGAAATAGGGCGGCAATTCCTTTTCAAATCGATAAACAGTAATTCTCAAAAAATTTGTGAATCTCCCTGCTCTTGGCGACAAGGTAGTAACTGAAGTGAATTGACTCTGCAACGATAAAAAATCAAATAAGCTACACTGGGAATTGAATGGAGTAATAGATATAAGAAATTTATTAAACGGAAATCAACTTTACGCTTGAGGCATATATTGAATCGAGTGTTCTGAGACCGTTAGGCCAGAGGTACAACTCTCTCGATAAGCAATTCTTTCTCAAGAGAAAAGAAAATAACTCTCATAAACATATAGTTATGAAATAAAGAAAATTGCTTACCAGAGAGCCGTCCTATTAGTCACTCCAAACAATCAAATACGCCCTTCACTTCAATTGGAATCCTTGGCATAAACCGGTGGTTGTGTGAGGTACATAAGCTCTAGTCCATTCAAATTACCAATTAACTGGTACCTAAAAATGCAAAAGCGTAGAACTGATTTCCAATGAAAAAATCAGTTCCCAATATTCGAACAGATGTTACGTTAGCCACAATATGTACTATGAATGATTTGTCAAAATGGCCGAAATATCTATCTTTAACCTTCAAAAATTACCATGCGGTATATCCAAGAATTCTAATATTACAAGCATAAGAAAAAACAAGAGAATGCTAATCAGCTACAACATTAATTAATAGATAAAGAGAATAATATTACTCTAAACTCCAGCAGTGAAACTTATTTCATCTATAGATTGTACAAATCAAAGCCAACTCACTCAGTACATCTGCCTATCTCGACGTTCTATTCAAGAAAGAGAACGATTATCCTTTCGGTTCGACGAAATCACAGTTCACCTGTTTTTTCATTCTCGGTTTCTTTCCTATTTAAAAAAAACTTGGAAAAAACCAAACGCTCGATAAACGCGATCGACACGAAAATGAAATGTCACGGTCACACTGTTTCTAGGGACAATAATGAATGCACATTCTTCACGACCTGAGCGCAGTGACTACTGACCCGTACTACCGTAAAGATAACTGGAAAAGTTATGAGAAATTGGTTATGTGTAAGGACGTAACGAAAAATTCGTTACAAGAGTAGCAGCTCTTCTTCAATTTGGCACATAATGCATCTATATGATGATTCCATACTAATTTTTTGTCTAGGACAATTCCAAGCATATTCACAGTTTCTGCTGGACTAATTGCATTGTCACTATTTTTATATAGTATTATATTTGTGTCACGTTGGTTGCGAGTGTTGAATAGTATGGTGTTCGTCTTGGCTTTATTAAGTTTCAAATTGTTTTTTTCAGCCCATAGTATTATTTTATTATAGATATTCTCAGCGGTTTTTTGGAGTACATCCATGGTGTCTTCAACAATCAAAATATTTGTATCATCGGCATAACTTGTGACAAATGCTGACTTTGTATTATTTATGAATGAAATAAGGTCATTGGCAAACAGCAAGAAAAAGAAGGGCCCTAAATTCGAGCCCTGGGGAACTCCCTGGATGATATCACATTCATTGCCAGTGCATTGGCCGATTCTCACTTTTTGCCTTCTACCTATGAGATACGATTTTACCAAGTCATGTGGTATTCCTCGTACACCTGATCTATAAAGTTTTAAGAGTAGCAGTTCATGGTCCACACAATCGAAGGCACGCGAGAAATCTATAAAAATACCCATTACACATTTTTTCTTTTCAAGAGCATCAACAATTCTCGATTGGAATTCGCATAGTGCTGTCTCTGTACTCTTGAATTTGGTGAAACCATGCTGCGAACGTGACAGTAGTTTATTACTTTCATAGAACAGAGTTAGTTGCTTCTTCATATTCAGCTCGAAAAGCTTGGAGAGACTTGATAGTAGACTTATTGCTCTGTAATTGTTTAAGTCATTCTCGTCACCTTTTTTAAAAATAGGGCATACTGTTGCCATTTTCAAATTTGTTGGAAAGATTCCATTTGCTGAAGAGAGATTTATTAAATATGTCAAAGGACAGAGCTCGAGACGACAGCACTTTAGCAGGTTATTGGAGATATAATCGTAACCACAGGAATTTGAATTTTTCAACTGAGAGATGAGCTCTAAGACGTCACTCTCACAAACTGGTGACAGGAAGAAACTATTAGAATTGGTTGATACATTTTGTTCGAGGAAATTTATATCATAGACCCTGTTTTCGATTGATGGTTTGGTAAAATTGTCATTGAATTTATTAGCTAACTCTTCGCCTCTAATTTTTTTACCATTTTGATTAACAATTATTTCGTTCTTCTGTTTAGGTTTTTTTGAAATCTGGTTGATGATGTGCCACGTAGTTTTCGATTTGTTATCAGAATTCAGAATTTGATAATCATGGTATTCTTTTCGTGCACAAGCCAATTTTTCTCTATATCCTTATCACTTCTGATTCTTTGACTACATTGGGTAACTTATTGAAGCAAGTAATGGCATTATAATGAGTTTTTTTTAATCCATTTACGTTTCCTTTCGTTTCGTTTTGTTAATACCTACCTGTTTTTTTTTTACTATTGTTCGTTTTTTCTTAAAAACAACTATATTCCTGTCTACGGAAGGCCAAACAGCTATATTCCCACAGATGGCCAAACAGCTATATTCTCGGCTATGGATGGCATACAGCTAGATTTCTGGCTATATGTTGTCACTTTCTGAGGGGGATTGAGATTGATTGAGAAGTATCCTTATCTGTTCGGTTCATGTTACCTGAAAAAATTTGAAATTTTAAGTAAGTAGTTTTAAGTTAACATTATACCCAATTTGGATATGGACCAATTACTGTTAACCCTCTGGGGTATTTGGGCATGAAGTGCTATATAAGATGTACGATGCTGTTGAAATAAAGTGAAAAAAAAAGGCTCTTTCAAGGCGTTGGTGGTTGTGTTGGTGATGAATATGGTTGGTACATTTGTTAAGAGTCCTTTTTGGAGGGGGTCGTGTCGTGAAATGCCTCATTTGGCCCATTTCAGCAAATCAATGTTGGATATTATTTTTCATAAAATATATTTTGTATAATTCGAAAAAAAGTTCGAATGAAATCTAGAGTGAAAACACTCGAAATATAGTATTGTAATCGGGAATTTCAGGGTTACGCCCCTTTTGACAATTCCGACCGAAGGCGAGCCGCCATTCTAGACGCCGTCTCGTCTCGTCTCGTATCGTATCGTATCATATCGTATCGTACCGTATCGTAACTTATCGTATCTTATCGTATTGTATCGTATCGTATCGTATCGTATGGTATCGTATCGTATCATATTGTATCGTATCATAATAATAATAATAATTTTTATTCACCGTTTTTGATACACTTGGTATATATGGTAAGTCAGTTTTGGAAAATTAAGTAAAAATACAAAAAATAAAACGAGCACAGGTTTACCTATATATATACAAATAACATATATACTCACATACATAAAGGTATGCGAGCACTTCACAACATTCACAAAATTGATCCTAATTAAAATTGGAACAGTGATCGAAATTATTTGTGAGATTGTCAGTAAGGAAATCTTGATAACTATAATAGCATTTCACTAAAAGAAATTTTTTAATACATTCATGGAATATCTTATCACTTCTGATTCTTTTGACTACATTTGGTAACTTATTGAAGCAAGTAATGGCATTATAATGAGGGTTTTTTTTATCCGTTTCCGTTTTCTTTCGTTTTGTTTTGTTAATACTTACCTAGGTTTTTTTAACTATCGTTCGTGTTTCTTGAAAAACAACTATATTCCCGTCTACGGAAGGCCAATCAGCTATATTCCTGGGATTGAGATTGATTGAGAACTATCCTTATCTGTTCAATTCATGTTACCTGAAAAATTTGAAATTTTAAGTAGTAGCTTTAAGTTAACATCATACCCAATTTGGATATGGACAATTACTGTTAACCCTCTGGGGTATTTGGGCAGAAGTGCCATATAAGATGTATGATGCTGTTGAACTAAAGTGAAAAAAAAGCCTCTTTCAAGGCGTTGGTGGTAATGTTGGTGATGAATATGGTTGGTACATTTGTTAAGAGTCCTTTTTGGAGGGGGTCGTGTCGTGAAATGCCGCATTAGGCCCATTACAGCAAATCAATGTAGAATATTATTTTTCATAAAATATATTTTGTATAATTCGGAAAAAAGTTCGAATGAAATCTAGAGTGAAAACACTCAAAATATAGTATTGTATTCGCGAATTGCAGGGTTACGCCCCTTTTGACAATTCCGACCAATGGCGAGCCGCCATTCTAGATGCCGTCTCGTCTCGTATCATATCATAATAATAATAATAATAATAATTTTTATTCACCGTTTTTGATACATTTGGTATATATGGTAAGTCAGTTTTAGGAAAATTGGGTAAAAATAAAAAAAAATAAAAACGAGCACAGGTTTACCTATATATATATATACAAATACACATATATACTCACATACATAAAAGGTATGCGAGCATTTCACAACATTCACAAAATTGATCCTAATTAAAATTGGGAACAGTGATCGAAATTATTTGTGAGATTGTCAGTAAGGAAATCTTGATAACTATAATAGCATTTCATAAAAGAAATTTTTTAATACATTCATGGAATATCTTATCACTTCTGATTCTTTTGACTACATTTGGTAACTTATTGAAGGAAGTAACGGCATTATAATGAGGGTTTTTTATCCATTTATGTTTTTTTTCGTTTCATTTTGTTAATACTTACCTAGTTTTTTTTTACTATCGTTCGTTTTTCTTAAAAAACAACTATATTCCTGTCTACGGAAGGCCAAACAGCTATATTCCCGGCTACGGATGGCCAAACAGCTATATTCTCGGCTACGGATGGCATACAGCTAGATTTCTGGCTATATGTTGTCACTTTCTGAGGGGGATTGAGATTGATTGAGAAGTATCCTTATCTGTTCGGTTCATGTTACCTGAAAAAATTTGAAATTTTAAGTAAGTAGTTTTAAGTTAACATTATACCCAATTTGGATATGGACCAATTACTGTTAACCCTCTGGGGTATTTGGGCATGAAGTGCTATATAAGATGTACGATGCTGTTGAAATAAAGTGAAAAAAAAAGGCTCTTTCAAGGCGTTGGTGGTTGTGTTGGTGATGAATATGGTTGGTACATTTGTTAAGAGTCCTTTTTGGAGGGGGTCGTGTCGTGAAATGCCTCATTTGGCCCATTTCAGCAAATCAATGTTGGATATTATTTTTCATAAAATATATTTTGTATAATTCGAAAAAAAGTTCGAATGAAATCTAGAGTGAAAACACTCGAAATATAGTATTGTAATCGGGAATTTCAGGGTTACGCCCCTTTTGACAATTCCGACCGAAGGCGAGCCGCCATTCTAGACGCCGTCTCGTCTCGTCTCGTCTCGTATCGTATCGTATCATATCGTATCGTATCGTACCGTATCGTAACTTATCGTATCTTATCGTATTGTATCGTATCGTATCGTATGGTATCGTATCGTATCATATTGTATCGTATCATAATAATAATAATAATTTTTATTCACCGTTTTTGATACACTTGGTATATATGGTAAGTCAGTTTTGAGAAAATTAAGTAAAAATACAAAAAAATAAAAACGAGCACAGGTTTACCTATATATATATACAAATACACATATATACTCACATACATAAAAGGTATGCGAGCACTTCACAACATTCACAAAATTGATCCTAATTAAAATTGGGAACAGTGATCGAAATTATTTGTGAGATTGTCAGTAAGGAAATCTTGATAACTATAATAGCATTTCACTAAAAGAAATTTTTTAATACATTCATGGAATATCTTATCACTTCTGATTCTTTTGACTACATTTGGTAACTTATTGAAGCAAGTAATGGCATTATAATGAGGGTTTTTATCCGTTTCCGTTTTCTTTCGTTTTGTTTTGTTAATACTTACCTAGGTTTTTTTAACTATCGTTCGTGTTTCTTGAAAAACAACTATATTCCCGTCTACGGAAGGCCAAACAGCTATATTCCCGGGATTGAGATTGATTGAGAACTATCCTTATCTGTTCAATTCATGTTACCTGAAAAAATTTGAAATTTTAAGTAAGTAGCTTTAAGTTAACATCATACCCAATTTGGATATGGACCAATTACTGTTAACCCTCTGGGGTATTTGGGCAAGAAGTGCCATATAAGATGTATGATGCTGTTGAACTAAAGTGAAAAAAAAGTCTCTTTCAAGGCGTTGGTGGTAATGTTGGTGATGAATATGGTTGGTACATTTGTTAAGAGTCCTTTTTGGAGGGGGTCGTGTCGTGAAATGCCGCATTTGGCCCATTTCAGCAAATTAATGTAGAATATTATTTTTCATAAAATATATTTTGTATAATTCGGAAAAAAGTTCGAATGAAATCTAGAGTGAAAACACTCAAAATATAGTATTGTATTCGCGAATTGCAGGGTTACGCCCCTTTTGACAATTCCGACCAATGGCGAGCCGCCATTCTAGATGCCGTCTCGTCTCGTCTCGTATCATATCATAATAATAATAATAATAATTTTTATTCACCGTTTTTGATACATTTGGTATATATGGTAAGTCAGTTTTAGGAAAATTAGGTAAAAATAAAAAAAAATAAAAACGAGCACAGGTTTACCTATATATATATATATATACAAATACACATATATACTCACATACATAAAAGGTATGAGCATTTCACAACATTCAAAATTATCCTAATTAAATTGGAACAGTGATCGAATTATTTGTGAGTTGTCAGTAAGGAAATCTTGATAACTATAATAGCATTTCACTAAAAGAAATTTTTTAATACATTCATGGAATATCTTATCACTTCTGATTCTTTTGACTACATTTGGTAACTTATTGAAGGAAGTAACGGCATTATAATGAGGGTTTTTTTTTATCCATTTATGTTTTTTTTCGTTTCATTTTGTTAATACTTACCTAGGTTTTTTTTACTATCGTTCGTTTTTCTTAAAAAACAACTATATTCCTGTCTACGGAAGGCCAAACAGCTATATTCCCGGCTACGGATGGCCAAACAGCTATATTCTCGGCTACGGATGGCATACAGCTAGATTTCTGGCTATATGTTGTCACTTTCTGAGGGGGATTGAGATTGATTGAGAAGTATCCTTATCTGTTCGGTTCATGTTACCTGAAAAAATTTGAAATTTTAAGTAAGTAGTTTTAAGTTAACATTATACCCAATTTGGATATGGACCAATTACTGTTAACCCTCTGGGGTATTTGGGCATGAAGTGCTATATAAGATGTATGATGCTGTTGGAATAAAGTGAAAAAAAAGCCTCTTTCAAGGAGTTGGTGGTTGTGTTGGTGATGAATATGGTTGGTACATTTGTTAAGAGTCCTTTTTGGAGGGGGTCGTGTCGTGAAATGCCGCATTTGGCCCATTTCAGCAAATCAATGTTGGATATTATTTTTCAAAAAATATATTTTGTATAATTCGGAAAAAAGTTCGAATGAAATCTAGAGTGAAAACACTCGAAATATAGTATTGTAATCGCGAATTGCAGGGTTACGCCTCTTTTGACAATTCCGACCGAAGGCGAGCCGCCATTCTAGACGCCGTCTCGTCTCGTCTTGTCTCGTCTCGTCTTGTCTCGTCTCGTCTCGTCTCGTTCGTATCGTATCATATCTTATTTATTTATTTATACTGATTACAAACAGACTATGTCTAATAACATGTATCAGTTGGAAAATTACAAACATACAGAAGCGAAGTATAACAATTATACAGATACAAACATATATATATATATATATATATATATATATATAAACAATATTAAAACTATTAAAATATTTAAAATTAATGTACAAACATCACAAGGCATTTATACTATCCTGGTTGTATCTCAAATGGGAGAGTAGTGAGGTCTTAGAGATATTAAGGAAATCAATTTCTCCTGTTCTCAAGAGGTTGTTAACACTGACTAAGCATTTGTTAATGGGGGCGCTTGAATTGTGAATTTTGAAGGGGCTATTTCTGATTCTCAGTCTTATGTCTGGTACGTTGAAGTGAATGTTCATTAGTATATCAGGTACATTGATCAAGTTGTGTAAGATATCAAAGACGAAAAGAATCTGGATCCTTTCACGTCGTTCGCTCAAAGTTATAATTTCAAAATCTCTCCTTTGGTTTTCGTAGGATATACACAATGGGTATATTCCATATTTTTTTAAGTGCATGGATCTTAGAAATTTTTTTTGAATTTTTAAAGCATATCAGAATATGTTATGGTCTCAGGGTTCCAAATAATACAGCAGTACTCTAACTTAGATCTAACATAGGAATTAAATAGTATTATAGATGTTTGGTATTGTAACGAACCTAGGCCGGACCTGTCGCCTCGCGCGTTGCCGTCGACAGCGATGAGGTCATCCCCGGAGATGTTCGAGAACAGTCCAGTCGCTCTGCCGCGGAGAGCAACGGTCGATATTGGAAACGATTGGAACATGCTGGTCGCCAACTGCCGGAATTCGAAAGATCGGGAATTCTGTGACGGAGATAAATAGGTAGCCCTCAAGATGGCACGGATAGTCTGAACGAGCCCATACGATCGAGCTATACAGTGGCGTAATATAAATTAAGTTGTAGATTTAAGTGTGAAATAAATTATTGAAACCAAGTTAAGTTTATTTACGTTGCAATTGGTGTCGGAAGTGAGATTTTGAAAATAAACAAGTGATCGTGGAGTGGATAGTCAGAAAAATAAATTGATAGACCTTTTTGTACGCCCAAAATAGACAGTGGCCCGGTTTTCGCGAAGTGGACAATTGTGCGTGGGAATATAAACTGATACACAATAGACTGGTGGCCCGTGGAAAAGAATTCGCGAAGTGAATTTCTAACAAACTGATAAACTTTTCGTGTGAAACAGACTGATACCTCGTCAAAGACAAAATGTGTTCAAGAAAAGTGCGCCTTGCGGATTTGAAGGTAGCGGAATTGAAACAGGAATTGGAGGAAAGGGAACTGGAAACAACGGGTAAAAAGCAAGTACTCCAGGAAAGACTTGCAGAAGGACTTATACAAGAAGGTGAGGACCCGAAACATTTTTATTCGAAGTTCCCGGAGGTGATTTAAGTTTGGTAATGAATAAACTCGAAGAAACTACTAAATCCGTGAAAGAAGAACTGCAACAAAATTCGAGGACTTTGGAAGAAAATGCTAGAAATCTGGAAGAGAAGCTTCAAGAAAATTCTAGAAATCTGGAAGAGAAGCTTCAAGAAAATTCTATAAATCTGGAAGAGAAGCTTCAAGAAAATTCTAGAAATCTGGAAGAGAAGCTTCAAGAAAATTCTATAAATCTGGAAGGAGGACTTTGGAAGAAAATGCTAGAAATCTGGAAGAGAAGCTTCAAGAAAATTCTAGAAACTTGGAAGAGAAGCAGAAATTAAGAAGCTAAAAAATTCTAGAAATCTGGAAGAGAAGCTTCAAGAAAATTCTAGAAATCTGGAAGAGAAGCTTCTAGAAAATCTAGAAGCTGGAAGAAAATTCTAGAAATCTGGAAGAGAAGCTTCAAGAAAATTCTAGAAATCTGGAAGAGAAGCTTCAAGAAAATTCTAGAAATCTGGAAGAGAAGCTTCTAGAAAATTCAAGAAGCCTGGAAGAAAATGCAAGAAGCCTGGAAGAGAAGTTCCTGGAAAACACAGAAGGCCTAAAAAAAGAATTGTGTGGTGTGGCTAATTTTCTAGAAGAAAGAATGGGAACCGTTGAGACAGAGATAGATAAAATTAGGGAGCAAATGAACACGGAGGTAGATAAAATCAAAGATGGGGTCGAGGCAGAAATGGACAAAATAAAGGAAACGATCAGTAAGCTGGAAAAACGAATTAATATTGCGCCCTCCACAGAGATGGTTAACGAAAATGCAATGCTGGACTTGAGTTTGAACTTGGATAAAGTTCAAGAGGGTATAAAAGATGTCAAGGTCATTTCAGAAATAGGGAAGCTTTCCATGAAGCCGCCTCAGTTCGACGGAAAAACTCCATGGGCAAATTACCGCCGGCAGTTTGAAGCAGCGGCCAAAGCAAACGGATGGAATGCAGGGGAAAGAGCTGTAGCACTGACACTTGCATTACGTGGAGAAGCGACAAATATTCTAGAAACTCTCACCGCCCAAGAACAGGAGGACTATGATCAGCTGATTAAACATCTAGAATTACGATATGGCCACGCCCATTTGGAACACGTATACCACTCTCAGCTAAAAATCGCTTCCAAAAATCGGGCGAATCCTTACAAGAATTCGAAACTGACATTGCACGCTTGGTTCGTCTCGCATATCCAGCCACACCAGAAAATGTAATGGAGCGACTAGCGGTTCAAGCATTCCTGGATGGACTCCGTGACCAAGAAACCAGACAAGCGTTGACACTAGCCCGTCCAACACATCTCGTAGACGCACTGGCACGCGCTTTGGAATTCGAGGCAGCGAAACAATCTTGCAAAAGTCAGAGTAAAGTCCGAATGATTGAGGAAGACTCACAGGAGCCTGCTAATTTGGAAGCTGCCATAAGGAAAGTGATTAAGGAAGTGTTCCCTGAGAAAAGACAGATAAGATGCTGGAATTGTGGCAAATTTGGACATGTGCGTAGCAAATGTCCAACATTCGAAAACACGACTCCGATGCAGGAAAACTAAAGAAGGTCGACGAGAAGGGGCAATCGTCGGCCTGTGTCCAGCAAGCCCTGGTTAACAACGCATATGTCGCTATCCTGCAACGACAGAACAGAGGTGTTTTCGTAGACGGTCTCATCAATAACGAGCCTTGCACCATGCTGCTAGATACAGGTGCGACTAGGACAATTCTCGGACCTTCCTTTGCCAGAACACCGGAACGAATTGAACCGACAACTTGAAGCTACGCACAGCAACAGGGGAGCCAGCTACTGTATATGGCGAGCTACCGATTGAAATAATTTTGGGCAGCACTAAAGTGAAACATCAGGCACTTGTAGCGGACATCGAAGACGATGCAATCATCGGAATGGACATCATGAATTCCAGAGGGTTTGAATTGGATTTCAAAGACGGCGTCCTACGTGTCAACGGAGAAGAGCTGGTACTTCATGGGAGAAGTGAAGAGTTGATCCGTGTGCTGTTGGCTGAAGATGTAAGCGTACCTGAGAGGGCTGAAACCATTCTGGAGGCTCGCCTGGACGGGAGTGCGAGCAGTGGAGACGTGGTGATGTTCGAGCCCAAACTTCATGATGAGAAAATTGGACGAGGGATTGCCCTAGGGAAAACCCTGTTACGTGCTGAAAAATTTGTGCCGGTAAGGGTCATGAATGTCAATTACTTTCCAGTGACCTTAAAGAAAGGAACAATTTTAGGGCACTGCTCGTCAGTTTCATCTGTGATCCGGGGCGTACGAGGTACGATTAGCCAACCCAACAACTTGCCCACAGAACTAGAAAAATTAGTTGCCATCTCTTCCAAAGACATAAAACCAGCTCAACAGCCCAAACTAAGAGATTTAGTCAAAAAGTACCAAGACATCTTCGATACCGGACAAGGAAAAGGGGGTCGAACTAATGTGGTCCAGCACAAGATTGATACTGGGGGTGCCCGACCGATCCGGCAATCAGCAAGAAGACTTCTTCTTGCCAAGAAGGAAGAGGCTGACAAAATAGTCATCGATATGGGAAAAGAAGGAGTTATCGAACCATCTGACAGTCCCTGGTCCTCTCCAGTCGTACTGGTGAAGAAAAAGGATGGATTGACACGCTTTTGTGTAGACTATCGCCAACTTAATAATGTCACGAAGAAGGACAGTTACCCTCTCCCGAGAATAGATGACACCCTAGACACGTTGGCTGGTTCCACGATTTTCTCGACCCTTGATCTGAAGAGTGGATACTGGCAAGTAGAACTCGCTCAGGAAGATCGAGGAAAGACTGCTTTTACCATCGGCTCAGGATTGTGGCAGTTCACCGTTATGCCATTCATGCTCTGTAATGCTCCCGCCACATTCGAAAGATTGATGGAGACAGTGCTGAAGGGACTCTCATGGAACACGTGTCTAGTGTATCTCGACGACATAATTGTGGTCGGCAGATCGTTCGAGGACCACGTGAAAAACTTGGAGGAAGTATTCCTGCGACTGAGGAACTCCGGATTGAAGCTGAGCCCTAAGAAATGCCACCTGTTCCAAAAAGAAGTACGATACCTCGGCCACGTTGTCTCTGGGGAAGGAGTAGCAGTGGATGACCAGAAGATCAAAGCTGTTAAGGATTGGCCCATCCCAAAAGACATTCACCAACTTCGAAGTTTCCTTGGTTTATGCACATACTATCGTCGATATGTGCTGGGATTCGCCAACATCGCTAAACCACTGACCAGGCTCACGGAAGGCCAAACAAAGTTCCAGTGGTCCGAAGAATGTCAAGATTCATTCCGGAAGCTGAAAGGAGCTTTGATCAACGCACCTATACTGAGCTATCCCCTACCCAAAGGGAAATTCATTTTGGATACGGACGCCAGCAACGTGGGACTTGGAGCTGTCCTATCTCAGATCCAGGAGGGACAAGAGAAGGTCATTGGTTATTTCAGCAAGACGCTTAGCAAACCAGAGCGCAATTACTGTGTCACCAGGCGAGAGCTGTTAGCTGTTGTAAAGGGAGTGGAGCATTTCTACAAGTACGTGTATGGAAGAAGATTCCTGTTGAGAACTGACCATGCAGCTCTCAAATGGCTCTTACAGTTCAAAAATCCTGAGGGTCAAGTAGCACGTTGGATCGAGAGACTCCAAGAATTCGATTTCGAGATCGAACATCGAGCCGGAACTAGCCATAAGAATGCAGATGCCTTGTCGCGAAGACCATGTCCAGATGATTGCTCACATTGCCGACGAGCAGAAGAGATAGAAGCAACACTTTGTAGAACCGCGGCAATGGATGACAACTGGAATGACAGCAAGATCCAGAAAGACCAAGAGAAAGACCCTGGCTTAGTCGTCAGCTGGAAGAAGGGCAATCGAAGACCATCATGGCAGGAAGTCGCAGGTTACTCGCCGGCTGTTAAGTCCTATTGGGCACAATGGAACTCTCTTATTCTGGACAATGGGATCCTGAAACGTGTGTTGGAGGCCGATATTGGTGGGGAAGACAGACGCCAAATAATTGTTCCCAGGAACAGAAGAGAGGAAGTGCTGCGGGAAATCCATGATGGAGTCGCTGGAGGACATCTGGGAGTGACGAAGACCCTGCAGAAAGTGAGGCAACGGTTTTACTGGACCAATTGTCAAGCTGACGTCCAGGACTGGTGCAGAAAGTGCGCTGTATGCGCTGCTAGCAATGGACCTCGAATACGACCCAAGGCCCCGATGCGTCAGTACAACGTAGGCAGCCCGTTCGAGAGAATCGCCATTGGCATCGCCGGCCCGTTTCCCGTATCCGACCACGGGAATAAATACATCCTTGTGGCAATGGACTGCTTCAGTAAGTGGGCGGAAGCCTATGCCCTGCCCAACCAGGGAAGCCATCACCGTCGCCGACGTCTTGGTGAAAGAATGGATATGTCGATTCGGTATTCCAATGGAGCTGCACTCGGATCAAGGCAGAAATTTCGAATCCAACCTTTTCCAAGAAATATGTCTACTGCTGAACATCCGCAAGACAAGAACCACGGCCCTACATCCGCAGTCCGATGGAATGGTGGAACGGATGAACAGGACGATCAACCGCCACTTGTCCAAGGTTGTCTCTGACCATCAAAGAGACTGGGACCAGTATCTTCATTTGTTCCTGATGGCCTATCGATCCGCAGTACACGAGTCAACCGGTCAAACTCCTGCTAGTATTATAATGGGCCGAGAACTGCGACTGCCTTGTGACCTGAAGTTTGGGATACCGCCAGGACAAGACACTGCGGAGAGGACTACGTCAGCAAACTTCGGCAGAGAATGGACGACATCCACGAACGAGTCCGGTTGAACATCCAGAGTGCCAGCGATAAAATGAAGAAGACCTATGACATCAAGGCCGACGCTGGAGGATTTAAGGTTGATGACCTGGTTTGGCTGTACAACCCCAAACGTCGTCGTGGACTATCACCAAAGTTGCGGAGCTCGTGGGAAGGCCCGTATAAAATCGTGAAAAGGATAAACGACCTTATGTACCGAATCCATAAGTCACCCGAGGAAACCAAGGGTCGTCCATTTCAACAGGTTGGCCCCTTACGCTGGAAACCATGACCAAGTTCGCACCCTCAAGCCACCGGAGGATGATATGACGTTCGAGTTTATGTCCTTGTATTCAAACGGGCAGAAAGTTCCCATGGGGTTACTAGAGAGGAGTCACGAGACCTTTCGAGGTGCCTGCTGACTACGCACTAGCGCACTGTGTGGCAGAAGATCTTCGAATGTCCAGGGCATCGCCGTAGTGTTCTCCAAGAAATTTGGTCAACTCCAAACACTGCGGAGCAGAATCCAGAAGTTGGTGGGGTGCTACAGTTGAAGAAAGGCCAGAGAAACATCTACTACCTAGTTACCAGAGGCATTCCCAAGATAAACCGTCCTATGAAGATGTCTGGAAGAGTCTCACCAAACTAAGAGATACTATGGTGGACCAGAATCTGGTGGATCTAGCAATTCCAAAATTATCCTGTGGTATTGATGGGTTGGACTGGAGAGTCATAAGAAGTATGCTGGAGGCGATATTCAGATCCAGCGGCGTCAAGATTTTGGTTTGCTGTAACCCTCTTCCACGACCGATCATGAAGACCGTGGAGTGTTACTTCCATCGAACTTCACGGTGCAGATATGGGGAGTCATGCAGATATCGTCACACTCCAAGGATGAAATTTCGGGATGAAATGTCTTTAAGAAGGGGGCAATGTAACGAACCTAGGCCGGACCTGTCGCCTCACACGTTGCCATCAACAACGATGAGATCATCCCCGGAGATATTCGAGAACCATCCAGTCGCTCTGCCGCGGAAAACAACGGTCAATATTGGAAACAATTGGAACATGCCGGTCGCCAACTGCCAGAATTCGAAACATCGAGAATGCTGTATCGGAGATAAATAGGCAACCCTCAAGTGGAGTCAAACAGTCTGAACGAGCCCATACGATCGAGCTATACAGTGGCGTAGTAATATAAATTAAGTTGTAGATTTAAGTGTGAAATAAATTAGTTAAACCAAGTTAAGTTTATTTACGTTACAATATATATATATATATATATATATATATATATATATATATATATATATATATAAACAATATTGAAACTATTAAAATATTTAAAATTAATGTACAAACATCACAAGTCATTTATACTATCCTGGTTGTATCTCAAATGGGAGAGTATTGAGGTCTTAGGGATATTAAGGAAATCAATTTCTCCTGTTCTCAAGAGGTTCTTAACACTGACTAAGCATTTGTTAATGGGGGCGCTTAAATTGTGAATTTTGAAGGGGCTATTTCTGATTCTCAGTCTTATGTCTGGTATGTTGAAGTGAATGTTCATCAGTATATCAGGTACATTGATCAAGTTGTGTGAGATATCAAAGACGAAAAGAATCTGGATCCTTTCACGTCGTTCGCTCAAAGTTATAATTTCAAAATCTCTCCTTTGGTTTTTGTAGGATTTACGCAATGGGTATATTCCATATTTTTTGAAGTGCATGGATCTTAGAAATTTTTTTTGAATTTTTTCAAGCATATCAGAATATGTTATGGTCTCAGGGTTCCAAATAATACAGCAGTACTCTAGCTTAGATCTAACATAGGAATTAAATAGTATTATAGATGTTTGGTATTTAAAATCATGGCTTGATCTCAAGATGAAGCCGAGTTTTCTGTAGCACTCAAAGCTAATTCTGCTAATATGTTCATTGAACGACAATGTTTTAGTGAAAACAACACCCAGATCCTTGATTCTATCTAGAGATTCCAGCTCAACATCATTGATGGTATAGTTTCCGACTATTTCGATTTTTTTTTCTAGTGTATGATACTATTTTACATTTTGACTCATTTAGTGATAGGTCATTATCATCGCAGTACCTACAGATTGCATCAATTATATCTTGGAACTTTTTTGTGTCTTCTACTGATGTTATTTTGAGAAACACTTTCAAGTCATCTGCATATAGAAGAAATTTTGTATCTTCAAGATAGTCATTGATATCATTAATGAACATGACAAAAAGCAACGGTCCCAGAATCAAGCCTTGGGGTACACCCGAGGTACTAGTGAAACTCTCGGACTGACAGTTATAATATTTAACAAAGTTAGGACGATTTGTCAGATACGATTTTATAAATGCGACTAATTTTTCATCGAATGAAAATGATGTTAACTTATTCAGCAAAACATTGTGATTTACCTATCAAATGCTTATCGATCGTATCGTATCAAATCGTATCATATCGTATCATAATAATAATTTTATTCACCGTTTTGATACACTTGGTATATATGGTAAGTCAGTTTTATGAAAATTAAGTAAAAATACAAAAAAATAAAAACGAGCACAGGTTTACCTATATATATGTATACAAATACACATATATACTCACATACATAAAAGGTATGCGAGCATTTCACAACATTCACAAAATTGATCCTAATTAAAATTGGGAACAGTGATCGAAATTATTTGTGAATTGTCAGTAAGGAAATCTTGATAACTATAATAGCATTTCACTAAAGAAATTTTTAATACATTCATGGAATATCTTATCACTTCTGATTCTTTTGACTACATTTGGTAACTTATTGAAGCAAGTAATGGCATTATAATGAGGGTTTTTTTCTTATCCGTTTACGTTTCCTTTCGTTTTGTTAATACTTACCTAGGTTTTTTTACTATCGTTCGTTTTTCTTAAAAAACAACTATATTCCCTCTACGGAAGGCCAAACAGCTATATTCCCGGCTACGGATGGCCAAACAGCTATATTCTCGGCTACCGATGGCCTACAGCTAGATTTCTGGCTATATGTTGTCACTCTTTGAGGGGGATTGAGATTGATTGAGAAGTATCCTTATCTGTTCGGTTCATGTTACCTGAAACAATTTGAAATTTTAAGTAAGTAGTTTTAAGTTAACATTATACCCAATTTGGATATGGACCAATTACTGTTAACCCTCTGGGGTATTTGGGCATGAAGTGCCATATAAGATGTATGATGCTGTTGAAATAAAGTGAAAAAAAAGCGTCTTTCAAGGCGTTGGTGGTTGTGTTGGTGATGAATATGGTTGGTACATTTGTTAAGAGTCCTTTTTGGAGGGGGTCGTGTCGTGAAATGCCACATTTGGCCCATTTCAGCAAATTAATGTTGAATATGATTTTTCATAAAATATATTTTGTATAATTCGGAAAAAAGTTCGAATGAAATCTAGAGTGAAAACACTCGAAATATAGTATGGTAATCGCGAATTGCAGGGTTACGCCCCTTTTGACAATTCCGACCGAAGGAGAGCCGCCATTCTAGACGCCGTCTCGTCTCGTATCGTATCGTAACTTATGATCATGTATCCTATCGTATCGGTCTATCGTATCATCGTATCGTATCGTATCGTATGGTATGGTATCGTATCATATCATCATAATAATAATAATAATTTTAATCACCGTTTGTGATACACTTGGTATATATGGTAAGTCAGTTTTGAGAAAATTAAGTAAAAATACAAAAAAATAAAAACGAGCACAGGTTTACCTATATATATACAAATACACATATATTCTCACATACATGAAGGGTATGCGAGCCTTTCACAACATTCACAAAATTGATCCTAATTAAAATTGGGAACAGTGATCGAAATTATTTGTGAGATTGTCAGTAAGGAAATCTTGATAACTATAATAGCATTTGACTAAAAGACATTTTTTAATACATTCATGGAATATCTTATCACTTCTGATTCTTTTGACTACATTTGGTAACTTATTGAAGCAAGTAATGGCATTATAATGAGGGTTTTTTTTAATCCGTTTCCTTTTGTTTCGTTTTGTTAATACTAACCTAGTTTTTTTTACTATCGTTCGTTTTTCTTAAAAAACAACTATATTTCTGTCTACGGAAGGCCAAACAGCTATATTCCCGGCTACGGATGGCCAAACAGCTATATTCTCGGCTACGGATGGCATACAGCCAGATTTCTGGCTATATATTGTCACTTTCTGAGGGTGATTGAGATTGATTGAGAAGTATCCTTATCTGTTCGGTTCATGTTACCTGAAAAATTTTTAAATTTTAAGTAATTAGTTTTAAGTTAACATTATACCCAATTTGGATATGGAACAATTACTGTTAACACTCTGGGGTATTTGGGCATGAAATGCTATATAAGATGTATGATGCTGTTGGAATAAAGTGAAAAAGCCTCTTTCAAGGGTTGGTGGTTGTGTTGGTGATGAATATGGTTGGTACATTTGTTAAGTCCTTTTGGAGGGTCGTGTCGTGAAATGCCGCATTTGGCCCATTTCAGCAAATCAATGTTGGATATTATTTTTCAAAAATATATTTTGTATAATTCGGAAAAAGTTCAATGAAATCTAGAGTGAAAACACTCGAAATATAGTATTGTAATCGCGAATTGCAGGGTACGCCCTTTTGACAATTCCGACCGAAGCGAGCCGCCATTCTAGAGGCTGTCTCCTCTCGTCTATCGACCCATCGTATGATCATAATAATAATAATAATTTTTATTCACCGTTTTGATACACTTGGTATATATGGTAAGTCAGTTTTAAGAAAATTAAGTAAAAATACAAAAAATAAAAACGAGCACAGGTTTACCTATATATATATATATATATATATACAAATACACATATATACTCACATACATAAAAGGTATGCGAGCATTTCACAACATTCACAAAATTGATCCTAATTAAAATTGGGAACAGTGATCGAAATTATTTGTGAGATTGACAGTGAGGAAATCTTGATAACTATAATAGCATTTCACTAAAAGAAATTTTTTAATACATTCATGGAATATCTTATCACTTCTTATTCTTTTGACAACATTTGGTAACTTATTGAAGCAAGTAATGGCATTATAATGAGGGTTTTTTTCTTATCCGTTTACGTTTCCTTTCGTTTCGTTTTGTTAATACTTACCTAGGTTGTTTTTACTATCGTTCGTTTTTCTTAAAAAACAACTATATTCCCGTCTACGGAAGGCCAAACAGCTATATTCCCGGCTACGGATGGCCAAACAGCTATATTCTCGGCTACCGATGGCCTACAGCTAGATTTCTGGCTATATGTTGTCACTCTTTGAGGGGGATTGAGATTGATTGAGAAGTATCCTTATCTGTTCGGTTCATGTTACCTGAAAAAATTTGAAATTTTAAGTAAGTAGTTTTAAGTTAACATTATACCCAATTAGGATAGGGACCACTCACTGTTAACCCTCTGGGGTATTTGGGCATGAAGTGCCATATAAGATGTATGATGCTAATGAAATAAAGTGAAAAAAGCCTCTTTTAAGGCAGCGGTGGTTGTGTTGGTGATAAATATGGTTGGTACATTTAAGCGTCCTTTTGAGGGGTGTGTCGTGAAATGCCGCATTTGGCCCATTTCAGCAAATTAATGTTAAAATTATTTTTCATAAAATAAATTTTGTATAATTCGAAAAAAGTTCGAATGAAATCTAAAAGAAACACCTGAAATAAAGTATTGTAATTGAGTATTGCAGGGTTACGCCCCTTTGAAATTCGACCAATGGCGAGCCTTCGTCTCGCTCCTCGGTATCGTGAGATCGTATCGTATCCTATCGTATCCTATCGCGATCGTGATCTCTATCAGATCGTATTCTATCAGATCGTGATCCTATTGTATCCCATCGTATGCAATCGTATCAGACGGCTTGGTATCGTCCTCGCTTTCCTCGCTTCCTCGCATCGTGATCCTATCGTATCCCATCGTGATCCCATCGCATCCTATCGTATCTCCCATCGTATCCCATCGTATCGTATCGTTTCGTATCGTCTCGTTTCGTTTCCTCTTTGTTTCGTTTCCTTTCGCTTTCAGATCAGATCCTATCAATCTCTATCAGATCCCATCGTGATCCTATGGTATCTCTATCATATCCTATCGTATCCTATCGTATCCTATCGTTTATATATACCGGAAGTTTTCTGCACTTACATCTATGAGAATGAACATAAGTTTGTACAATCCTGGACCCGTATAGAATAGAAGTTTGTGCCCCACTTGGAAACTCTGATCACACCCTCATCTCCACAACATGCTCTTCCATTTACCATCGAGTTGCAATAATACCACCCTGTCTCATATGTGGTATTACAATTGGGTTGACTGGGAAGGTCTTCGTATGTTTTTCTCAAATAGTTTCCATGGAAGAGAGTTTGTTTCTCTTCAGTAGATCCAACACATGTGCTGAGACAATTTCTGAAATCATCATGTTGGGATGTTCCATACCGAATACCGAAAGAAGAACATCATCCGATAAGCCCGGGGTTTTAAAAGAAACTGCTCTAGAGCTGTGGTTTTCCCAAAAAGGCACCCAAACCCTCGATGGCAAAAAAAACCGGGGCCCCCGGACCAGAGCGATATGTCGGGCTAGAGGTTTTGAAAAAAGGGAAAAGAATGCTCAAAAAATCCCCAATGC
This sequence comes from Gonioctena quinquepunctata, assembly GCA_018342105.1. Taxonomy (NCBI): domain Eukaryota; kingdom Metazoa; phylum Arthropoda; class Insecta; order Coleoptera; family Chrysomelidae; genus Gonioctena; species Gonioctena quinquepunctata. The sequence goes on along the minus strand of JAFIRS010006675.1, from coordinate 622 downwards.
CAAAATAAGATCCAAAAATTGCTGAATGTCCTGGACCCCCTTCTTTTTGGGTTTTTTGCCAAAGCTGGGGGAAGAAAAATTCACTTCCAGCTCTTTTTCCCCCTCAAAAAGAAATGGGAACACTAGCAACGACTGCCCGGAAAAAAAACCAAAAAACCCCCTATTTGCTGGAAACCCCCTCTGGAAATTTATCGGGAAAAAAACCCCCAAAAATTTTTCCCCATTGCAGCCCCCTCCCCCAATCACCCCCAAACGTTTAACAAAAAGTTTTGCGGGGGCTCAACACCAACAAAGCCGTGGATCTGACGGAACCCCCGGGTTGTTCTCGAAATTGCCCCAACACCTGTTCTTTGCAAAATTGTTAAAACCCCTCTTAAAAATTTGGGGGGGATTTCCGGGGCCCCAAATTTGGGAAAAATTTCAAGGTCAGCCCCCGTCCCCCAAAAAAGGAAAAGGCCCACCTAGCCCCGACCTATCGCACTGCTATCTATTATTTCAAAAGGGCTGGGCCCAAAATCAGCTCAAAAAAATCTGGAAGATTTAGGAATTTCAACATAGGCAAAATTTGGGTTCCGCCATCAGAGATCAACTGGTGACCCCGTTTCCCTCTCCCATATATGGC
>JAFIRS010006674.1:0-33737 GCA_018342105.1 Gonioctena quinquepunctata | reverse complement strand
TGAGTATTGTAAAATACCTCTTACTAATGAATTTTAGATCGTATTCATATGGACCAAGGGTCACTTAGGTATTGTCGGAAATGGAAAAGTAGATTTGTGCAAAAGAAGCCACCTCTTTATTTATTTACTTATTTATTTATTCATTCAATGGTTATGAAAGATACAGACAGACAAAAGTCCACTAAAGTACCTACATTATTGCATTTAATTTTACTTATACATAAACTTATATACAAAATTCAGACAGCAATTGAGACAAAGTAACAAAGACAATGTGGTTTTTTATTGGTTGTTTGCATTCACTAATTTAAGCAGAAATTCCTTGCTACATGAGTCGTTTCAAAGTGGTCTTTAATTTTTTGTGGGATGTAGAGAAAATATCGATTTGTTCAGTGTGCCTGTTAGTATTTCGAAACAATTCTACATAGAGGAGATTTTTGACACGAATTAGTTCTCCGAAATGGTATACGGAACAAGTGGTAAGTTCTAAGTGACCGAATGGGAAAGTTGATTTCAATTTGATTCAGTATATTAGCATTATCTACGGAATTTTATATAATTTTGTGTAAAAATAAAATATCAGAGGTCACTCTTCTACTTGATAGTGATATAATATTGAAATGTTTTCTCGGATTTTCAATGTCACCGTTGTAATTGAAATTTTGTTTAAAACAAATATATTTGACAAATTTGTTCTGAATGTTTTCCAGGCGGTTTGTATATTTTGAAAGAGGACTCCATATAATAGAAGCGAAATTTAGTTACTGACACATTTTAAAAAATTGAAGACTTGATGTTTTCAAATTTTTTGTTCTGAATGTTTTCCAGGCGGTTTGTATGGTTTAAATCCCTATGTTCTCATTACATAGCCTAACATTCTTGAGGCGGAGTTTGCGATTGATTCGACATGTAGATCAAAAATCAGTTTGGAATCGAATATAATTCCTAGGTTCCTAATCTTACTTACCCTGGTTATTTGATCGAATCGAAGTGTACCGAATTGATATTCCTTGTGAATGTGATGCAATGGCATTTTTGAAAATTCAAATATAAGTTAGACGAGTTACAATATTCAGTCTATTAAGGTCATCTTGGATCTTGTGACAATCGTTTAAATTACATACGGTGAGGTAAAGTTTCATCTCATCTGCATATAACAAAAAGTTGGCATGTTTAAAAGACGACTTTATGTTATTTAAATAAATGATAAAAAATAAAGGTCCCAGGTGTGATCCTTGAGGGACACCTGATGAGGAAAAATACTCTTCCGAACGAAATCCTTGAACTGTTACAGATTGGGACCTATTCTTCATATAAGATTCCACCCATCTCAATGGTGAGCCTCCTACCCCAAGATTATGGCTAACCTTATCGAACGCCTTGCTGAAGTCGGTATTAATGGCGTCAACTTGTAGTTTGTGGTCCATGTTACTATGTAAATATTCACTATATTCTATTAAATTCGATTCCAATGATCGCCCTGCAAAGAAACCATGCTGTTCTGATATGATGATGGATTTCACGAGAAAATGCATATATTTGTAAACCAATTTCTCAAATTAGAAAGGATAACCAATATTTTCTGTCCGCCAAAAATAATCTCAGACGTTAAATATGAACTGAATTGATAGTCGTTCAGGTCTCTCCCATATAGTCTAGTTAACAAGTGCTTTTTAGGTCAAATTTTTTTCGCATTCTCCGAAAATTATGATTGAGGTGTCATTCGATTCGGAACGGCATGTAGATATTTTTTGAGAAAATGCTAAGGCCGCTCGCAAAAATTGCAATAGTTATAAACAATTAAGTGAAAAAAAAGGGAGGTTTGGTTTTTCGCCAATATCTCAAAAACATTTCAAGATAATTCAAATTTGAAAAAAGATGCAAAAAGAGGAGGAAATTTCTTAAGAAAAAGGTTGGACTCTCGGAACTGTAGAACCAATATTTATAATTTTTCCAGACGGTTGAAAATACGCCCGAAAACGGGTACTCCGGCTTGCGAAAGCCACGTCCCCTTCGGACCTTTAATGAATAAATATTATTTAAACTTATTAAATATGAAAATTAAAAATTGAAAAAATTCAGGCGCCTGCAAGAAAGATCAATTAACAATAACCCGTAATCCAATTTTTCCGATTTTTCAATAAGTTATCCATTAGTTAATTAACAATTTTTTGTAGCACGAACATTAACATTGCAAGTGCGATAATTGTTAAACTATTAATCTGAGAATGTTTTCCTTCCGTGGAGCTATTTTTCAAAGATCTGAGAATAGATTCCCGTTAGAAAAATTTAAAAATTGTTGATTTTCGTTTTGTTATTAACAATTTACTAACGTGAAAAATTATAAAGCTTCATTAAACATTGAAGAAAACTTTATTTTTATAATATTATTATTGATCCGTTTTGTTATGATCAGAAACTACTTAAAAATTATTTTTAATAATTTTTATCTCCTATTGTTTAAAAATTGTTATAAACAAATGCGTTGTTTATGAGTTAATTTGAAAAACATTTTTTATAACATAATCTTTGATAATAATTATGATTTTTCAAAAAAAATGTTTCTTAAAAAAACAATTTTATTGCTTAAAAACACATTTGTTAAATAACATTTTTTTTACCACTTGTTAAAAAAATTAAGGAACCATTTTTTTTTAAATTAAATCATGATTTATGTTGGTCTTCGATATTAAAAAAAACGTTTATCATTTAAATTTTCATTGTTTATTTAATAAACAATTTTTAAACAAATAAATTATCTTTATTTTTTTTTCTACTAAAAAAACAAAAACAACCATGTATTATTTTTAGAAAAAAAAAATATTTATATTTTTATTGAACTTTAAATTTTCTGTTCTCTTTCATTTCACCACTCTGACCTGGTTTTTCATGTTTAATTTTATTATAACTTTTTAACTAATGAAGATACAAGGAAAGAATTCGAGATTTAGTTATTCTTTATTGATTAAACAACAAATTAAGCCAAAACTGTTTTCTACTCTTATGTCTAAATATCTTATAAACTAATATAACTATGACCATACAACTTATGTAACTTTTTATCTAACGTATATTTATCAACAATTTTAGCTTATAAATTTCAGTTTTGCTCGGTAATTTTTTTAATTATGAATACAAATAAGTTTGAAAAAAAAATCTCCAAGTTTATTAGCCTGAGCATCTTAGTAACTGAAAATTAATTAGAAATGTTTTCTAATTCAAGTAAGTTTATTTATAAAATATTGTAGATTTTTTTTTCTGTTAAAAAAAAAAAAGTTAATTTTTTTTTCCATTAGTTAAAAAAGTTATAATAAAATTAAACATAAAACCAGGTCACAGTGGTGAAATGAAAGAGAACAGAAAATTTAAAGTTCAATAAAATATAAAAAAAAATTTGAAAAATAATACATGGTTGTTTTTGTTTTTTGAGTAGAAAAAGAAAAAAAATACAAAGAGAAAATTCATTTGTTTATAACAAATTGTTTATTGAATAAACAATGAAAATTTAAATAATAAACGTTTTTTTTTCAATATCGAAGACCAAATTAAATAATGATTTAAAAAAAAATGGTTCCTTAATTTTCATAACAAGTGGTAAAAAATGCGTTTTTAAGCAATGAAATTCTTTTTTTAAGAGACATTTTTTTTTTTTGAAAATCATAATTATCATCAAAGATTATGGTATAAAAAAAATTAATTATTTCATAAATTTTAAACAATAGGAGATAAAAATTATTAAAAATCATTTTTAAGTAGCTTCTGATCATAAGAAAACGGATCAATAATAATATTATAAAAAAAAAGTTTTTTTCAATGTTTAATAAGCTTTATAATTTTTCACCTTAGTAAATTGTTAATAACAAAACGAAAATTAACAATTTTTCATGTTTTCCAACGGAAATCTTTTTTTAGACCTTTGAAAAATAGCTCCACGAAAAGAAAACATTCTCGGATTAATAGTTTAACAATTATCGCACTTGCAATGTTAATGTTCGTGCTCCAAAAAATTGTTAATTAACTAATGGAATTATTGTTTATTGATCTATCCTGCAGGCGCCTGAATTTTTTCAATTTTTTATTTTCATATTTAATAAGTTTAAATAATATTTATTCATTAAAGGTCCGAAGGGGACGTGGCTTGCGCAAGACGGAGTACCCGTTTTCGGGTGTATTTTCAACCCTCTGGGAAAATTATAAATATTGGTCCTACAGTTCCGAGAGTTGGAACTTTTTCTCAGGAAATTTCCTCCTCTTTTTGCATCTTTTTTCAAATTTGAAATATCTGGAATAGTTTTTGAGATATTGGCGAAAAACCAAAACCCACTTTTTTTTTCACTTAATTGTTTATAACTATTGCAATTTTTGCGAGCGGCCTTAGCATTTTCTCAAAAAATATCTACATGCCATTCCGAATCGAATGACACCTCAATCATAATTTTCGGAGAATGCGAAAAAAATTTGACCTAAAAAGCACTTGTTAACTAGACTAATACTCCTTCAAACCTGTAGGTGATTGTCATGGCGAATATATTTCCTTATGTTTGTAATTCGTCAGAGCTCTGTCCCGTGATTTCCTCATGACCACTCCAACATGGTTGTTTTCCACAAGGTTTAAAACAGATAATGAGGTTCTCTTTCTGAGAAATAAGCCTCGAACGGGTCATGTACGGCCCTATATAGGCCCTGTATCATTCCGGTGTCCCCGTCCGACTTAACTTGCTCTTATTGAATCTCCCATTATCCTCATTCGCAGCCGCGTTGCCATCAACCGCGACCTGACTTGATCCCGTGTTGATTTCCTTTAGGCGAATGACTTTCCCAAGTTTTTCTCCACGTATCGACAACGGCCCCGTTCCTGGAAATCATTCCTATCAGGAAATAAAGCGATTTCCCAGGGGGGCGAGGAAGATGATAGATTCTCGTAGAAAATGTAGGAAGTTTCCTGGAATACATTCTTATACCCCTTTTACAATTGTGTCGATCTGTTTCGAGATAGACGCTGTATTGGAAACTTTTGATGGTCATATTTCTAGGTTATGTCTCGATGGTTTATGAATACTTGAAAAAAAAACGGGTTTCTTTGAAAGGTAGTGCCTGTTTATGACTTGATTTCCTCACTGTGGTTAATATCGAATACTAGCGAAACACAAATATATACTCACAAAAGCAGAACAAACAAACCACGTTACACATCACCAGTGAACCCTAACATTCATACGACTAACAAAGTTCCATCGGTTTTCCTTGCCAAAAGTTCTCCAGATACCTTCTCAATATTTTGAGAACAATGTCTGAAAGTGGACATAGTTTTATACATACATTTCAACAAAAATTACGACGAAACTGAAAAGTAAAAAATAATAAATACTTCTTTCTACCAGATGATATTGAGTCTAATCATGAAGTAACTGATATTGAGTCGGCGCCAAACAAACAATTATCGAAGATCATTATCTATGAAAGAAGTCATCAAAACGCAGCCGTGCATCTCGCTGCCATCATTTTACGCTTCACCTAATTCAATTGCTGGTTTGTTTGGCGCCGACTCAAAATCAGTTACTTACATCAGTTTAGGAGCTCAATTATCATTTAGACTAAGAAGGTTTATTTTATTTTTTGCTTTTCAGTTGATTTTTTCGTCGGTTTAATTTTTCGTTGAGAAGTTTTTATTTTTCACTATTCAGTTCCGTATTTCGTCGGTTTAATTTTCAGTTACGAAGTTTTAATTTTTAAATTTTTTGTGGCTAAAATCTACCAATTACTACCTACTTGTTTTTTGATTACTTCCAAAATACTTACTTACCCACCTTACTTCAACTATTACCAGTTGAATAATATGATTATCTACTGTTACTATTTGTTGTAATATAAATTATTTTCGTTGTTCTGGTTAGTTTATTTCATTACTTTGTATATCTTTCCATCCTCTCATAAAATATACTAATTTTGACGGATGTGGAAAAAGAATAATGTCAGTAGCGATCTGTCATTGTCAACTACGTATGTGTATGTTCACTAGTATCAATTATCCCCTATTTTTCTACCCGTAAGGGTGGCTAATTCCTTTCTAAATCCAAATATAAGGTATACCCTATCTATTAAAAAAAGAATCATCCAAATCGAAGAACCCAGTACAAAGTTATGCCTGATAGAATCGGCCTGATAACGGACCAGAATTCAGAGGGTGAGTGATCAATATCCTTCATTTCGCTACCCTTAGGGGTGGATTTCATGTTTTAAATTCAAATGGGACCAAATTCGAAGTTCACCCTATCCACTGAAAAAAGAATTATCGGAATCGGACGCCTTAGTAAAAAGTTATGCGTGATCATACATGAAAAAATATGATGGAAAAAAAATATACGGGTCGAATAGAGAACCTCCTCGTTTTTGGTTTCGTCGGTTGAAAACTTAATGAATCACAGATTCAAGATGGAGACATTCTAGTTTTTTTTCAAAAGTTCATTCACACACGTACCAGTTGAATAAACTCTGGGAATTATAAAAAATTAATTGGAAAGTGACATATCATTGAATATTAGATTAAAAAAATGTTTGAAAAATTAATTTCTTTAAAATCTTTCCGCGCAAGAATACCTATTTTATATTCGCAACAAGCTTTTCAATCTGCTACTAACAGAATAACCTAGGTCAAACAATTGAATAAATAATTTTTTTCTTTTTAGGGCGGGTTGTGACACAGCTGGTCAGCCTTTGGTAAAGGTTAACTACAGGTTTTCTCTCTTTCTAGATCAAGGCAATAAAAAGAGAGAGAACCTGCAGTTAGCAAAACCAAAGATGACCAGAGGTGATACAACCCGCCCTGGTGCATTTGTATAAAAGCTTGTCTTATAATATTTTTTTATCATTTTTATTTAATTCTTTTTAGTCATTCATGAAATCCGTCATCTTATTGCATTATGACTAAAACTGATATTCTCCGACCCCAAAAAAACCACTTACCAATTTTGAATTGAATCGGGCCATAATAACAAAACACGTCGCCATCTTGAATTCATGAATTTTGACAAAAACATCATGATGTCTGACACCAAAAACCACCACCCACCATTTTGAATGGAATCGAGCTATAATCACAAAACTTGCCATCTTGGAGCCGCCATCTTGAATTCGTGGATTTTGAAAAAATCATGATCTCCGACCACAAAACCCCATTTTTATTGGAATCGGGCTATAACGACAAAACTCCTCACCATATTGAAGCCGCCATCTTAAGTTCATGAATTTTGACAAAAAAATCGTTATTTCTGTCCCCGAAAACACGCTTATACCAATTTTGAATAGAATCGAACCATATTTACTATCTATTGGGCTGGTGGCCGCGTGCGTAGAGACGCCGGCTGATGTCCAGATGTTCCGGGTTCGATTCCCGACACGGCTACTGAAATAAAAATTTATTTCTGTAGTTTCGTTGAGCGGGAGGAGATAGGTGACCAACCGAACATTAGTGGCACCTAGATATCAATCCTTCGGACTGTCCACGGTTACCAGCCGAGTAGTGCATCGGATGACACTTAAAAAGCTGAGGTCCCCGTCTTCTTAACTCACACAAGTCTCTGACTTCCGAGGGTTGCGTTGCAACACACTTTTTTCATTTGGAGCGGCTATTTTATTTTTTTTCTATCAAACATTCCATAATGCAATGTCACCTGAACTATGAACACCTTCCAAATTTCATGTTAATCGAACAACTAGAAGCGAGTCAAAATTCACTTGCAAGATTGGAACTTAACATACATACATACAGTGCTTCTCAAAAGTCCCCTCCCCCCCTCTTATTTTTGGAACGATTATACATAAAGAAGTGAAATTTGGAAACTGAATATTAAAGGTTGTAAACTTCCCTACTAGTGATGATAGATGACGAAATCGTCAAAGATGACGTCACAAGGCCATTGTGACCAATAATTTTAAATGGAACCCTACGGCAAGCGACACCTCTTTCAAAAGGTATCGAAAAAATCTATTCAATGATACCAATTTTGTTTGTGTTTATGGCAGTTTTGGCAACTCGCTTTTAAAAAACGCAAAGCTGTGATGAATTAAATCAGTTAATACTAAAATTCCAAATTCAAGCTCAGCCTCTGGATAGTTGTCAAATGAGCTGACGTTTTGGTTTGTCTCCCTGATTCGACGTTTTTGTAATTGTCCAAGTTTTTGTACATTTAATAATTTGTGTATTGTTGATCGAACGTTTAACTGTTTTAGCAGCTTTTGGTACTTTTAATATTTTTGTACATTTTAATAATTTGTTAAACTGTTGTGAGCCGAACGTTTGAGTGCTTCAAGAAGCGAAATGGCACGTGCTTTAGGTGATAAAGTAGCAGCGATCCTAATTCTTGGTGAAGCTGGACAAAATATTCATGCAGCAGAACGCATTTTTAATGAGAGGTTTCCCGATCGCCCCGTTTCGAGGACTTATTTAAGGGAGCTTCTTCGTAAGTTTGAAACAACGGGTAGTATTGATGATGCGAAACGATCTGGCAGACCACACATTTCTGATGAGAAAACAATTGATATACTGGCAGAAGTAATAGTTAATCCTACTTCTTCAACAACTCACGTTGCATCTGCCTGTGAAGTCAGTCGAAGTACAGTACACAAGGTGTTGAAAAAAAACAAATTTCATCCATACAAATTAAAAATGGTTTATCAACTCTCAGACGACGACCCAGACCGAAGACTAGAATTTTGTGAAAATATGGAAACTAAAATTAACCAACAACCAGACTATGTCAAAAAAATTTGTTTTAGTGACGAAAGTACTTTCTATCTAAATGGAAATGTAAATACACAGAATGTGAGGTATTGGAGTGACGCAAATCCTCACCTGTTTCATGAAACACATACCCAATTTCCCCAGAAGGTGAATGTTTGGGCAGGTATCCTGGGAAACCACATCGTTGGGCCTCTTTTTTTAAATACTAATTTAACTGGTGAGGTTTATCTGAGCTGTTGCAAAACGCAATAGAACCGTTAATCCTTGAAATTTTGGAAGATAATCCAGATGAATTTGGCAAATTGGAAATAACATTCCAACAGGAGGGTGCTCCTCCACACAAATTACGGTGCAGTAAGACGGTATTTGGATGAGGAGTATAGTGGTAGATGGATTGGACGACGAGGTTCAACGGAATGGCCAGCTCGATCACCGGACCTCCACCTTTGGAATTTTTCTGTGGGGTACCTTAAATCGGAGGTTTACGCCACTGAACCTGACAATATTGACGATTTAAAACAACGTATTGTTGCAGAATGTGAGGCTGTTTCCGCAGACACATTTGCAAAAGTACGAGAAGAATTTAAAAATAGGATATTTCACTGTCAGGAAGCAAATGGAGGTCACTTCGAGCAATTTCTTCAAGTAGATACTGATTCTTAAATCTGTAATTAATATCATACTGAATGGAATTTAAATTTTAATGTTTACTAATGAGCCATTAAAACTGCCATTAAAACAAAATTAGTATCATTGAATAGGTTTTTTCGATACCTTTTAAAACAGGTGCCGCTTGCCGTAGGGTTCCATTTAAAATTATTGGTCACAATGGCCTTGTGACGTCATCTTTGACGATTTCGTCATCTATCATCACTAGTAGGGAAGTTTACAACCTTTAATATTCATTTTCCAAATTTCACTTGTTTTTGTATAATCGTTCCAAAAATAAGAGGGGGGTGGAGACTTTTGAGAAGCACTGTATATACATATAAGTATGAAGTTAAATGAAAGCTTGTAATGAATTGCAATACTATCACAAAACTCTTTAAACTCTGCAATGAAAAACAGAGTTTGGTATGGCTATAGGTCCTCCTCTATCACCCAATTTCGAGCAATATCTTCATTTTGAAGAATCCTTCATTGAAACTTACCATAATGGTCTCAGTGTATGGTTGACATATGTTTTTGCAATCTGGGTTCAGAGCACTTCGAACCTTTTCTCAGATCATATAAAAAAACAGCAATTAAATTAACATTTGAAAGAGAATAAGTAACCAACTTCTTAGATGTTATGATAAATTTTTTTTTTTTAAGTTAAACGGTTTTATTGTAAAGAAACGTAAGAATGATGCAGATAATGTACTAAAAGCTGAAAAATAATTAGGTAGGTACCAGGTACCAGTCATCACACCACTCTCCTCATCAATATAGGGCATTGATCAGACTAAAATAAAATCGTGGGGCGTAGCGTAACCTGAGTAAATATGTAAATCATCGTTCTGTGATGTCGCACGATGATAGTGACGGATTTACTTTCACACACATTTTGCATAAGTTGAGGAGATGCATCCAAAGCATATAATGATATGAGCGGATGAGTGTAGATAATAGAAGTTCGACGCCCCCCACGATTTTATTTCAGTCTGATCAGTACCATATATTGATGAGGAGAGTGGTGTGATGACATGTTACTACCTAATTATTTTTTAGCTTTTAGTACATTATCTGCATCATTAATATGTTTCTTTACGATAAAACCGTTCAACTTAAAAAAAAATAACTTATTTCATTTTCAAGTTTTTAGTTTTTCATTAAGTTACTTGATATTTCCCATTCAATTTAGATAATTTAGTGCTTCATTACCACATGGTTCCTTTCCTGCCAGTTTGTTGCAATCTAACTATCCTCAATACATAATCCTTCCAAAGACTTTACTCGACTCAGTGCCACGTAAATACACAACTGCGTGGTCAACAGTGCTGCCATGCATTTGATGGCAGTGGAAGCTCATGACAAAATTAAGGATTTCAGTTTCAATGTATTGAGTGTCTGAACTCTATATTCCACCATTTTGTTTCGGACGCCATCTTGGATTTGGATTTTTTATGCTGTACTGTATTCTACTAGTCATTAGTCATTTGATATCCATATTGAGGAGGTTGTATTGACTGTCTGAACTCTATGATCCACCATTTTGTTTCGGACGCCAACTTGGATTTGGAATTTTTTAATGGTGTTGTAAAAAAATATGTAATATATAATATGTAAAATTTCAATCACTAGATTTTACCCACACAAGACACATATAGGGCAAGCTAAATAAAATCGTTTAGTTTTAAAAATCAATACAACTGGTTATCAAAAGAAAACATATCTTTAATATCTCCCCAGAGTAAAAAAGGTAAATGTGTCTTTAAAAGATCTGGAAGAAGCAATTCATTTTCATATTGTGAAAGCTAAAAACCCAGAATACCATGCCCAAAATAAAACAAACGTCATTCAAAAAATCTTCGAGTGGAAACAGTCAACGTTAGAGATTGTGTCGCCGATGAGGATATTTCTAGATCAGAAGCTTCAAGAGAATTCGAAAATACTATCAGAACGTTAAAATAATGATCTTTGGGGTTCCATAACACAAATAAATAGTTATCTCAGTTAGTGCAGGAATTATCGTTTGCTAGTAACTTGTCAAAAATCAATGAGAGCAATGGTACATTTGTAAGCAGAGCCGGATCAAGAGGGGGGCAAATGGGGCTGCAGCCCCGGGGCCTCCACAAGAGAGGGGCCTCCACAATATAAATTTTTAGGTAAAATTTCCTAACAAATACCGAAGGATATGCAAAATTATATATAAAAAATCTGACAACGAAAGAGCAGTTCTCCCACTTTTTCCTCTCATTTTTCGTTTTGAACATTCAAAACCATGTTGACTATTTTTCTACTTTGCCCGTCTATACCTGTTTTTCCTATTTATTGGAGTTGACAAGTGTCAGCTGAGTGGTGCGCTTGTAACAGAGAAATCCCCGAAATCTGAAAGTGTGAGTCTACGAGAAGGATGACATTCCGCAACAAATGTAAATCCTTCTGAAAAAGGACTATCAAAAAGACCAATCTAAGATGTTCTACTATCAAATTCTTGAAAACCAAAATTTCAGAGCTACATTCTCAAACATTGAAATTACAGTGATTATTTTTTGACATTGCTAGAAACCAATGGAAACGTTCAATTCAAATAATTCATATACGTTTTGGCCAATCAATAGTGAGAATATTCTACCTAGAAAATTGTCGCGGGAATAATTTAGTGTATTTTGTTTTTATTGTCTGACAACCTATATTTTTAATTTGACGTCTGTCATCAATTCGCATGAAAAGTATGAAATGAATCAAAACCGGTTTAGAACATTATATAATTTTGCAAGGAAATGTGTTTATGATCGAAACATCAAAAAATAATCTAAAGAATACCACACGAGAGTTCGATCTGGTAGAAAATAATTATCTAGATTTCTTTCTCAAACTTGATGGCAAAAGCCACTCGAGCCAGTTGGTCTCTCTTGTCTATTGCCTGGCAACAAGTTTTCGAAAATCTGTCGAATTATTTTCACTCTCTTGTGATATAACAACTAAGAATGTGATGATGTCAAATTGCACTGGAAAGCGCTCATTTTCCAAAATGAAAAAAATAGGTGAATTAACTTGAGACAAAGCCGCCTATCAAAGTTATCGCTTCTTAGCATTGAGAATGATTTTCTCCGGATGCTGGATTTGACCGAAATCATCAATGATTTTTCGTCGAAAAAAGCTCGCAAGAATCCATTCGTTTACGCTGTAATTTAATTTATTTCTTGTATTTTATTATACCTACATATGCTCGTGTCGAAATAACTTGATTTGTTCGGCAATAAATAAAAAAAAAACTTGTTTGAAAAATAATTAGGGACCTCCACTCCTTTGTTGCACCAGGACCTCCACACCTTTTAATCCGGCCCCGTTTGTATGTCATTTGATTTATGGAATTAAATTGTATGTTTGTTGGTAGAAGTTCCCCGCCTAATAGTCATGGCCCGACTTGATCCCGCCTTGATTTTGATGTCACCTGTAGCGGTGATCTGTTTATCTTTTGTCATTCTGAACGCCGAGAGTGTTTGCGGTTTTATCTCTATGTTACTCTTTTGTCGCTGAAGATCTACGCCTCCTATGTTTGATACCGTTTCCGAACGCCTTCATTAATGAGTGGGTCACTCTGATCAGATATAGTATTGATATCATTGCTAGTATATTTAGTCGGGTACTTGAAAGGTTCCGAAAATGTTACCTTCAAAATTCCAAGTTATAAGTCGGATTTTTTCTGTGAAATTTCGACTTATTATATTAGGATAAATATATTACAAGTAGCAATTTTGGAAATAGCCAATATTTTATTTAGGTTGTCCCTTCCAGAGCTTCGTAAGATATATACCTATACTTTTAAAATTGTCTAAAAACTTTTTCTGCGAATAATTTTTGAGATAGCCTCCTGAATAATATGTGTTTTTGATGTATAAAAAAATATATATCCCAAGTTTAAAGTGTTATATTCGGTTTCAAGAAATTCTGCTTTGCATCGCGCGGGCAATAGATTGTCTCTATTTCACATAACCCCAAACAAAAAAGTCTAAAATATTGAGATCAGGTGATCGGGCGGACCACCGCACAGGACCTTTCGTTGCAATTACTCGCTCTTTAAACCGGTCCATTTAATAGTTCATGACTTGGTATTATGAAGCGGAGCCCCATCTTGTTGAAAATACATCACTTTAGAAACAGCAAGTGCTAAGTCCATTAACAACTCTTCCAAATTATTCTGAAGGAATTCTTAATACATTACCACTGTCAAGTGTTCTTGAAATAAAATTGGTCCAATTATTTTACTCTTGATTACACCAGCCCATACGTTTACTCGGAATCTTTCCTGAAAATTACTTTTTCTACGACTTCACAAAATACCTTCATTGTATGTTCAATGATGATTTCTAAATGTGGTACATTGTAATACTCCTTTTCATTATGCACTAGTTGCTGGGCAACTAGTGCACAATGTCTGAAAACCGCACAGTTAAATTTTTGCAATCTTCGTCACGACAAAAGAGGCGTGGAGTAAATAAAACAAAAGACGCCGTAACCAGGTAACATTGCCGTAACCATACAGACAATATAATCACAAACATGAGTGACAATTCAATATTTCTTTGACAGAACGATATTATAAAGGTATTTCGAAATTAGTTCAGCATGGAAAGTAGTGACAGTGAAAGAAGTTTAACACCGCCAAGTGTTATGGAGGCAGCAAATAACTCTTCATTAAATTTAGTGCCTGAAAAATCTAAAGAAAAATACACAGTTTCGTATACCCTATTCATGGACGGGTGCAAAGAACAGAAAACTAGTTCTCGTTCAGAGAATGTTCTGATGGCTCACTTTGGAAATATATCAAATAAATTTAAATCTTCCACTTTATGGGCACACTATAGCATGTTAAAAATGATGCTTGGTATCAATAATGGCGTGGATATCAGTAGATATTCCAAATTGAGAGCATTTCTAAAGCGGAAATCAGATGGATACAAAGCAAAAAAATCTAAAGTTTTCACAACGAATGAGATTGATACGTTCATCAAAGAAGCCCCAGACAACGAATACCTTGTAGCAAAAGTAAGTTCCACAACAATCAGTTAATTAATTATATTTTTGTTCATATTTTTTCATTGCAGGTTGTACTTATCATGGGAATTATGGTTGGTTATGGTTGCTTGTAGGAGAGATGAGATGTACAAAATGAAAATTCACGATTTTGAAGATTTAGGTGCCGCAGTTTTGGTCCACATTCCGAACACTAAAACAAAAACTTCTTGAACATTCACTGTAACGGGACAATATGCTAACATTGTGAAAAAATATTGTTATCTGCGACCAAGTTATGTCAACAATGCTTATTTTTTTCTAAATTATCAGAAAGGAAAATGCACTGTCCAAAAAATTGGAATAATTAAAATAGGAAATATGGGAAAACAAATTGCTTCATACTTAAACCTTCCGAATCCTGAGTTATACACCGGCCACTGTTACCGCCGATCTTCAGCTACAATATTGATAGATAGTGGCGAAGATATAACGACATAAAAACGGCATGGTGGCTGGCGCTCTACAACAGTAGCTGAGGGTTACATCGAAGAGTCCCTGACTAGTCGAAATAACATAGCCAATAAAATATTAGGGTTGATCAATAAGTTGTCAGACCTTCCATCGACGTCAGTTACAGAAAATGTTAATAATGTCAACTTTTCCCTTAAAAAACGGATTCTATTTCCCCAAAATTTATTTTTAATAATTGTACCAATGTAACATTGAATATTGTTGATAACAAATGAGAAGATATTTTTTCGCGATTATTGTAGTAGGTGCTTAACATATTTACCGGGTACGTTATTTTTTTCAATTAATTAATAAAAGTAAATTTCTCATGTTTGTTGCTTTTTACTTACACTGTATATTATAACAGTCGTAGAAAAAGTATAGTATATTGTATATTGTAAATTGTATATTGTAAAACTCGCACGGAATGACCATTTCCTACTCGTATGATTTGCAGCACTCGCTTGCAGCTCGTGCTGCAAACTTTCATACTCGTGGGAAATGTATGTCATTCCGTGCTCGTTGTACAATATACTATTCCTTCATTAAATGCTGATTTTGTTGCGCCAAATATCTGTAGCTTTGTCTATTAAACAATTAATCAATCAATATATACTTTATTGTCTAAAGAAGTAACATTTTCATTGACAAAGCATGGTTCAAGTTAAAATTAAAGTTATAAACAATACAATTAGATAAGTATATGGATATATACCTATGTATAAAATCAATCAATGAACAATAAAAACCCACCTAAAGATATAAAATCAAAAAACCAAAAAAAGTATTATATTACTGTTTGCTTAAAGGTACGATATATTTCAAAGATCAGGCCGTGAAAGACTCTTGATAGAATTCATCTATGGTATAATAGGCTTTGACAACTAATAGATTTTTCAAAACTTTTCTGAATTGGATGCAACCATGAATATCTTGTATGGTGATAGGCAGATGATTGAATATTTTTCTGCTTTTATATATCAGTGAATTATTTGTTGGGAGTGACAAAGTCGAGTGTTGTGTATTGTGGTGGTTTTAATTTTATCCTTATACTTTTTGTGTATGAGACATGCCGTCTCTAGGATGAGAAGACATGGCAGTGTTAGAATTATGTGTTCTAGGAATAGTGCACGACAGGAATCGCAACAATTGACTTTGCATAAATATCTCATTAGCCCTTTTCTGCAAAATAAAAACCATGTCGAAGAACACAATCCCCCAAAGCAAATGCCATATCGTAGATGAATCTCAATCACTGAAAAGTATACTGTTCTAGCATTAGCATTAACTAGCTCATTAGAGATAACACGTACAGCATAGCAACCTCCAGCCAACCGTTTGCACAGATTATTGATATGGGTTTCAAATCTTAATTTAGCATCGATATGGAGCCCTTAAAACTTATTTTCCTTAACATTTGTAATAGTTTCATTCTCCAGTGGCACTTCCTTGGTATCACATTCAAATGAGATGATGTTCGTTTTACTTATATTGAATGATAAGAGATTTGCATCACACCACTCTTTAACATTATTTAAGTCCACCCTGATGTGGTCATATAGATCCGTGATGGTTCTGTCATGCCAGAGGATTGTGGTGTCGTCCGCAAAAATGGTGAAATGGCCCTGGACGCCCACTTGGGTTAAATCGTTGACATATAACAGAAATAAGATAGGTCCCAGGACTGAGCCTTGAGGGACACCACATGTGATTTCACATTACTTGGATTTGACCCTATTGAGTAGCACATTCTGGCGACGTTCAGATATATATGATTTAAACCAGCATAGTGCAGTACCTCTGAGTCCATAGACATAGTCAAAAGCCTTGGACAGGTCACATAATACCGCTGCAGCTGCTTCTCGATCGTTTAGATTGAGGTAGAGGTTTCCTAGGAATGCAAAGATAGCGTTGTGCGTATATCTTGCGGCTTGAAAACCAAACTGATGGGGACTCAATAAATTGAACTTCTTAAGGAAGTTACTCTTTTTTTTCACCAGTTTCTCGATGATTTTCGAGAGAATCGGTAACAAGGAGATAGGTCTGAAGTTAGCAGGGGTGTCATGGTCTCCTCCTTTATGTATTGGTTTAACTGTAGCTATTTTCCGATATGATGGAAAAGATACTCTAGAAAATGAGATATTGATGGCCCCTGCCAAAACGATTAAAGCACTATTCGGCAATTTTTCAAGGATTTTTAGATAAATGTCATCCCAACCAGAAGAAGTTTTATTCTTAATGTCTCCGAAGATTTATTTTATTTCGTGTATGTGAGTTGGTATAAAAAAGAAATTTTCCTGAACAGAGATCGTTTTCAGATATTTCATTGGATCCGTTCTAACTGTAATTTTTTCCGCAAGTTCACCTGCTATCGAACAGTAGAAAGAGTTCGGTTCGTCGGAGCTCAACTCAGTTTTCACATTATCAACCATATTTTTTCCTCTCAGTTCATTGATAATTCCATTGTTCGTGAATCTGGACTCTGTTTTCCGATATCGAAGGAACAACCCCCCATTTCTACGCCACTGTTTAGCCATTAATATCGAATAATATCAAACTCAGCGAAAACATTAACATACAATATTTATTATCGTAAATATCAATCTGGTTACCCTCTGCGACACCCCTGGAAACAAAATTCAAAATCTAATTTCATGACAAGAGGCATCGTATTACAAATAAAAAACTTGAGAGGTGTCAAGGGACACCCGGATGGAACGGAGTCCCTTTCGATTAATTAGTGAAGGAATTGTAATAAACTTTTTTTTTTTTAAGTTATAATAATATTTTTTATATATATATATATATATATATCACTCTGTCTTCTATTCTTTCGTACACGTCATAGATGCGCGGGACTTTGTAAACACAACCGAGTGTGTGTGTATATATATATATATATATATATATATATATATACATATATGTATATATATATATATATATATACTCTCTCGACTTCGTAAACACAACAGCGTATAGGTTAGAAGACGCACGGCTTGCTAAATACATACGCATTGATATTGTAATATTAAAATATAATTTGCTTTTAAATTTATTAAAGTTATGATGCGTACACTTCTGAACACACAATAATGGAGAGATTACAACGCGTATGACTTGGTTAGCACAATAGTAAAGAGAGGTTATAATGCGTACTTGCTAAAAATACATAAGCATTCATTATTGTCTGTATAAAATCTCTACTTACCTAACTCCATCAGCAATATCCGGAACTTGTGCAGAAACACTGTCAGGATTCATTATTGTTATTATTTTTTATTATTTATTATGTACAAAAAACCTGTATACATTCAACAAAATAATCGTCGACACCACACTGTTCAATGTGAAATAGAAAGACAAACGAAAATAACTGGCTTGCTTTCTATGAGAGAGACAGAGAAACACGCGCACGCCGCGCGGATAGCGAAAGTCTCGTTACAACTTTTGGTCTTAATTTACTCCGTCTAGCCCCCGTTCGCAACGCGCGATAAGGAACTACGTTCCAAAACACACACGAAGTTTAATCAAAATCGGCGCAAATAATTTTGAGTAATTAATGAAAAACCGATTTTTCATTAAACTTTGGACACCTCGTTACTCGGAAACGAAGCAAGTTAGGACACACGTTTATATGAACTTTTTTTCAGGAAATATGACACGGAATCACCCCCTGAAATTAATGACATCATTTAAGTTACACCCTGTATAGGAATCTGTTTCGAAATAAAAATTAGTATCGTTGTGATCCTCCCACGCTTTCGTAAAAATCATTGAAACGAATTAGTTTTAATATGATTGATAAGCTCAAAGAAATATGTCGAGTCTACAGCACAGTAGTCGGCCTTTCCAATTTATGAAACTGCTGTAGGTAGCACGTTATACGGACCCATCCAAATCAAACAACATGCCTCCTGATTAGTCCGAAAAGCCGAAACATTCCGGTTTTTCTTGCACGCACTGCCGCCAACCATAAATCAATAAGCGAGTCCAGGGCCGATTAATTAACAATAAATAAGCAGATAATGACAGGACATCGCATGAAGTACTGTAATGAAATAAATCTTGACAGTGGGGGGGCCGGTCCGGAGTCCGGGAGCACGAACTATGCACATTAGTTGGAGATTGTAATTAGAAAGGTAACGCAGTTGGATGCGCGCCCACGTTACCCTTTTTCGCTGCGTTCGATTCGGGGTTATTAATTATTTCCGAGCGAAACATGGATACAATGCAGATGACGAACGATTAATTCTTTTGACCACAGGTGGCGCTGCTTTTGGAGAGAGTTGTTTCGTGAAATCAACTTCCTCGAATGCCTCTCGTACACCAATTTTGGTGGCTAGAACTGGGTTTCAAATGACATTTGCTTCAGATATATTCTTGGATAATCAATATCGCTGCTGGTGAGGAGAAGGATGGAAAATGATGTTTTATCAAAAGAAATAATGATGCAATCAAGTCATATCAATTTTAATCCATGTTTTTCGACTTCAAGATTTCTATCAATGAATCTCAAACATTTTCGAACACTGCACAGGAATATACAAAAACGGAGATACTCCTTGAAATATTCAGTATTGTTATACAAACGAGCATTTGTGGGCTTCAGTGTAGGCTTTTTCTAGAATAATTCAAATAATCCATAAGCACAGTAGAAAAAAAATGCATTTAGTACATATGTAAAACTTCCTGACCATTAGAAGCATGCCAAAACGAACATCAGGATGACGACAGACCACGAAATTATCAGAACACATTTTCAACTGCATGTCGGTCATTAGTTAGAGGAAAAATGGAAAATATATCCACATAAACTCATGGATAAAAACTTTTTAACAAAAAATTAAACCGACGAAAAAATCAACTGAAAAGCAAAAAATAAAATAAACCTTCTTAGTCTAAATGATAATTGAGCTCCTAAACTAATGTAAGTAACTGATTTTGAGTCGACGCCAAACAAACAAACAATTATCGAAGATCTATGAAAGAAGTCATCAAAACGCAGCCGTGCATCTCGCTGCCATCATTTTACGCTTCACCTAATTCAATTACTAGTTTGTTTGGCGCCGACTCAAAATCAGTTACTTACATTAGTTTAGGAGCTCAATTATCATTTAGTTAAAAAGTTTTTATTTTTTACTTTTCAGTTCCGTATTTCGTCGGTTCAATTTTTGTTAAAAAAGTTTTATTTTCACATTTTGTGGCTAAAATCTACCAATTACTACCTACTTGTTTTTTGATTACTTCCAGAATACTTACTTACCCACCTTACTTCAACTATTACCAGTTAAATAATATGATTATCTACTTTTACTATTTGTTGTAATATAAATTATTTTCGTTGTTCTGGTTAGTTTATTTCATTACTTTGTATATCATTCCATCCTCTCATAAAATATACTGATTTTGACGGAACAAGAATAATGTCAGTAGCGATCTGTCATTGTCAACTACATATGTGTGTGCTAATGTTCACTAGTGAAAAATCAATTATCCCCTATTTTTCTACCCGTAAGGGTATATAATTCCATTCGAAATCTAAATATTAGGTATACCCTATCTATTAAAAAAAGAATCATCCAAATCGAAGAACCCAGTACAAAGTTATGCCTGATCAATATCCTTCATTTCGCTACCCTTAGGGGTGGATTTCATCTTTTGAATCCAAATGGGACCAAAGTCGAAGTACACCCTATCCACTGAAAAAAGAATTATCGGAATCGGACGCCTCAGTAAAAAGTTATGCGTGATCATACATAAAAAAATATGATGGAAAAACATAAAATATACGCGTCGAATAGAGAACCTCCTCCTCTTTGGTTTCGTCGGTTAAAAAATAAGGAAACCCAAGGACCCTACTTTTATTATGCTCTCAAGTATATGTCATCATTATTTTCGACACATTTCACGTCAAACGAATGCAGAATACGTCAAGATACCAGTTCATTGTTTTCCTATCCAGAAAAAATGTTTGATTAACGCTGTAATTTGTGGGGATCTTCTAGAAGTTTGTCTTGTATGCTTGTATGGAAAAAATCACCAAAATAGGTGTTTTTTTTAGTTCAAGGTCATACACCCAAAATACGTGCTCCCACCTAAAACTAATTTATAGTTAACACAAAAAGGACTGTTTTTTATTCAGAAAAGAATTTACATATTGTTTATATAAACATTCACATTTCTTGAATGTATTTAACGAAGTTCGTTACTTGCTTCAAGCAAAATTGCTTAAGCACTGCGGTAATTTCTGACATGTTATTCTACTGCAACAGTCAAAATACTATTATAAACTCACCAATAACAGAACAGATACATGTATATACAATCCAATCTGAAATCTGCTAATCAATCACCATTGCTATTAATTAAGTCCAAATTCTATACTTATATATTCTAACTACAATATTCACTTGCTAACAAACTAGTATTTTTATTAGTCTGTAGTATTTCAGAAAGTCTTAATTTTTCATTATGTTAGAAACACTCAATCTAGCTATAAATACTATAAATATTATTATTATTGTGTGTGTACATTGTTTACTCTACATTCGTGAGTGAAGTGTATATGTATTTATAAATGTGTAGTTTACTAATTTATCAGTCTGTGACCACTGTTATTGTTATATTTATATAAATTCTCTCTCACATACTTAAAATTACCTTTAGTAACTCTATATTATTTTACTACTACTTAATTTTCATTACATTAGTTTAATATATTTCAAAAAGATCAAATACCGCTTTGTGACTTGGAACACAGTCTAGCTTAGGCTAAAGTGAACCTGGACATAGAAATTTGATTAATTTGAAATATCTGATATTTTATTCAAAATCTGTTATTTATTCAAAAGTGTTTATGTTTACATCGATAATCTTTATGCAAATGAACTGAATAAATATTTTTATTATTATTATTATTATTATTTTTTAAAGACATTGGACCCATCGTTTGATGGATGTACACGTCATGTGCAAGATTAAAATAATACAAGTAACCTCATACATTCAACGTGGGTTGCTCGTGAGAAAAAAAACACTAAAGACATTCAGGATACAGAGTTGGTAACACACATCTTACACTACAATTTGCAGTTTGGTATATCTACAGAAAACCAACACAGACTGATGATGTCATTCACAGCTCTTCGAATCACCCCCACCAACATAAAATGGCAGCTTTTAATTGTTACATACACCGGCTTCTAAATATTCCTTTACCACCAGCTGAATATAACAAGGAAATTAACATACTGAAACAATTAATTTATAACAATGGTTATGATATGAATCTGATCAATTTTCTAATTCATAAATAAAAGAGAGAACAAACTAGTCCCTAATATTGAGACAACGGAAAATTACATTTCAATACCGTTTTTGAACAATAACATTGCCCAAAAAGTGGCAAAGTGTATAAAAAGTGGGGTAGAAAATGTCAAAATTTCTTTCAGCACTACTTGGATAGACATTTGATCAATACAAAAGATAAAATTGACAAATTATCAAATAGCGGCATCTACAAATTGGAATGTGGTGATTGAAATGCAACATATGTCGGTAGAACTTGTAGACCTCTGAATGCTCGAATAAATGAGCACCTAGACAAACATGAACATTTCTCTTTTGGTCATCACCTGAAGGTTAACAAGCTTAACCAAGTATTAATTCGCAGATTTTGCATGAGGTCACATCGAAGAACTACAATAGACTAGATTTTCTTGAGGGCTTACATAGAGAAAATTAATTACTCAACAACAACATCTGTCTGAATATAAAAGAAAATCCGAACAAATCTTTCATTCCTCTTCACAGACGATTGAAGTAAGGTTGTATACATTGAAACAATTTTAGGTTAGTTCAGAAATTTGCAGTTGGCTAACTTCTGTCTGTTCACTAGTTCACTTCAAGCTGAACCGTAGAACACTTCATTTCTCTTCTTCTCATTCTTCTTCTTATCTATTTGTGTTCCAGAATTCATTTGTATTCCAGAATTCATTTTAGGCTTGACAAATTGAAAAACGCTGGCAGTTGATGAAGATGTTTTTTTTTAATTTATGTTTTTTCTGTTTTACACAATTTTATACATTTTAACCATTTCAACCGACGAAACCAAAAAGGAGGAGGTTCTCTATTCGACATGTATATTTTTTTTATTTTTTTTATGTATGATCACGCACAACTTTTTATAGATCGGTTCGATTCCGATGATTCTTTTTTAATTGGATAAGGTGTACTTCGAAGTTGGTCCCATTTCAATTTGAACAACAAAATCCATCCCTAAGGCTAGCAAAATGAAGGATATTGATTGTTCACCCCTGAATTTTGGTCCGGTAACCGATTCTATCAGGCATAACTTTGTAGTGGGTTTTCCGATTTGGATGATTCTCTTTTTATTAGAAAGGGTATACCTCATAGTTGATCATATTCTAATTTGGAATGAAATGATCCACCCCTATGGGTAGAAAAATAGGGGATGATTGATTTTTCACTTGTGAACTTTGGCACACATATATAGTTGACATTGACAGACCCTCCTAGATTCGTCAAAACGATTACATTCTATGAAAGGATGGAATTATATACAAAGTGATGAAATCAACTAACCAGAACTTTCAAAATTAATTTATATTATATAACAATAAATAGTTAAAATGGAAAATCATATTATTTAATAGTTAATAGTTGAAGTAAGCTAGGTGTGTTAGTATTTTGGAAGTAATAAAAAATTAAGTGGGTAGTAATCAGTAGATTTCAACAAGATTTTCCACAGTCATGCAAAAATACAACAAACTCTCATTGTCGGAACCACCTCAATGATACTAAGCAATGTTGCCGGCTATTGAATCGTTGCTTGGAATCAAGAGGGCTGTATTGAGTCCTTCAACCATTCCATGTGTAAATCGGTGGCAACGCAATTCCAGTAGAACAATTAGTTTCAATCAAAAGTTGATTAGAGACCAGGGCCCCAATAGAGGCGGGTAATTAGAGGCAAGTTTGTTCCGACCAACCAAGAACATTCATTGCTATCAATCGACAGTCTTGAATAGTAATCAAGATTCGCAAATTACCTTCCTGCTAATCGATGTAGAATTAATTGAAATCCACAATCGATGTCCAAATTTCGTGAGGGTTTTTTTTATTTGCTGATGATGGTCGGTACAGTAATGGGACTCCGATATAGGATTTTTGTCTGAGTATGAGGGACTTGGCCCGGTTTTTTCATTCTTTGATAGATATATCTTATCCGGCGAATAACATCTGAAGGATAAGTTTACCCGAACATACAGCGCAGCTTTTTATAGTCTCTCCCCCCCCCCCTGTTAACTTTTGAACGGTTCGACATAGAACAAGGGGACCAAAATTATTTAGAATGATATCACCGATACTACTCTCTGAAATAGAATACATGGCGATTGCTCGATAGATGGCGCGGGGGGCACATCAACTTAAACATTTGAAATAGCATAGGGGGTCAAGCGGCACATCGTCGAAATGAAAGATAATTCAATGCTCTTTTCAGCCATCTATTTTTCTTTAAATTTTGTAAAGATACCCCCCCCCCCGAATTTCAGTTCAGAAGAGACAAGGCTGCTGATAAATATTATATTACTTTGAAAAAGTAATCAAAACGCCGCTATGCATCTCGCTGCCATCATTTTACGCTTTACCTAATTCAATTCAAATACGTTTTATCACAAAAAAACTGATCTGATTGGTTCTCTGTTTGAAATTTCGGTCATTTGATTGGCTCAAGAACAATGAGGGGAATAGTCCACAGAATAAATCTTGTTATCCCTAAATGAAAACACCGGGCCTTAGTAAAATGCATTTACAAGTGGATCTTATTCCCATATATTCCAAGATTATCAATTCCATGCCGCTGATTAAAAAGTACGGTGTGTGATATTTCTCTTGACTTTCACATAGGATCATAAATATTGAATTTTTTATTTTTCATTATAGGAATGTGAACATCGGATATATTTTCACTGAATTTAACATTTGAAAAATGTGCAGTGTTTCAATTTTCCAGAAATATCCATCTCTATCTCGAGAACCAAAAAAGATAGAGTAATTGTGCGAAAACCAGTCGATTCAGAATTGTCGATTTGGTATATAGCCGGAGTTTTGGGAGAAAATTAGGAAAAAAAAATAGTTTGTATAGTTTACCAAACCTCTCAAAAAGTTGTTTTGCGAACACTTTTTTTTCTACATATTATATTTCATTAGCAAAATAATGTTTTTCAGGCAAGAAATGAGTAGCATAGTTGAATTTCTCTTACAATGGGCGAAACAGTTTTTATGTTCGGATATTCGCTTTTTGAATGCTCTGCCCGTTTGGCCTATGTAAAAGTTTGGGAACGGAAAAAGAGAGCAATTCTGCAAACGTCAATCGATTCAGATTGGTCGATTTGGTATATAGCCGGAGTTCCGGAAGAAAATTCGAAAAAAAAATCGGACGGAAAATTAGCACAAGGCCTAGACCCCAAAGATTCGTCGTAAATCAAGAATCGTCGCATCGATTTGGAATCCGAACCGAAATGTAGGAATTTACGACAGCTTTCAGAAAATATATAGTTTCTAAGCAAATCAATTACAAACCACTGAAATGCCGAAAAATACCAGGTAAAACTCGTACCAAAACCCTCCAAACAGTTGTTTTCTGAACTCGTCACATCTATTTTTTATTAGCAATATAATGTTTTTCAGACCTGAAATGAGTAGCAAAGTTGACTTCCTCTTACCATGGACGAAACAGTTTCTACGTTCGGATATTCGGTTTTTGAATGCTCTGCCTGTTTGGCCTATGTAAAACCATGGGAACGGAAAATGATAGAGCAATTCCGCGAACGCCAATCGATTAGGAATGGTCGATTTGGTATATAGCCGGAGTCTCGGAAGAAAATTAGTCGTTAATCAAAAATCGTCGCATCGACTTGAGATCCGAACCAAAATGTAGGAATTGACGGCCGCTTTCAGAAAATATATAGGTTGTATAGTTTTTCTAAGCAAATCAATTTCTAACCACTGAAATGCTGAAAAATTCCAGGTACAACTCGTACCAAAACCCTCCAAAAAGCTGTTTTTTGAAGTTTTTTTTTTTCTACATATTATATTTCATTAGCCAAATAATGTTTTTCAGACAAGAAATGAGTAGCAAAGTTGAATTTCTCTCACCTTGGACGAAACAGTTTCTATGTTCAGATATTCGGTTTTTGAATGCTCTGCCTGTTTGGCCTATGTAAAACCATAGGAACGGAAAATAATAGAGCAATTCTGCGAACGCCAATATCGATTAAGAATGGACGATTTGGTATACAGCCGGAGTTTCGGAAGAAAATTCGAAAAAAAAATCGGACGGAAAATTAGCAAAAAGCCTAGACCCCTAAAATTCGTCGTGAATCAAAATTCGTCGCATCGACTTGGGATCCGAACCAAAATGTAGGAATTGACGACCGCTTTCAGAATATATATAGTTTGTATAGTTTTTCTAAGCGAATCAATTTCAAACCACTGAAATGCCGAAAAATTCCAGGTACAACTCGTACCAAAACCCTCCAAAAAGTTGTTTTCCGAACTCGTCACAACTTTTTTTTCTACACATTATATTTTATTAACAAAATAATGTTTTTCAGACAAGAAATGAGTGGCAAAGTTGAATTTATTCAACCATGGACAAAACAGTTTTTATGTTCGAATATTCGTTTCCTGAATGCTCTGCTTGTTTGGCCTATGTAAAAGCTTGGGAACGAAAATAGATAGAGCAATTCTTCGAATGGCAATGGATTCACAAGGATCGATTCAATATGTGGTTAAAGTTTCGAAAATAATTCGAGGAACATTTTGCGTTATGTTTAAACAAATTTAAGTTGTCTGTAGCAATCGGAGTAAGGGAGCCAGGTCGTTATTTCATTCTTATAGGTCTCTGGATGAGTAGGCAAATGTGTCAACAAAACGACAATTTTAACGCAGCTATATCTGAGGTAAGGTAGGCAACATCGTAAAAATAAAATTCACTCTACAGCGTTGTACACAGTATGCAAGAGGGAGGAATTCTGGATAACGGCAGTTTTACGTGCAGAAACACGTGATTGCGGTTTGTTTAAATAAATGCGAATGTTGAGTGTTTTTATTTTTCAATACAAGCGATAGTGAATTAAGTCAGTTAGCACCCTGTATAATTAGAATGATTATACACATTTTCTGTTAAAAAAATTAGAGGGCATTCTGAAATGTCTTTTGGCAGCCCTCCACATCTAAATGACCCGATGGTCTTTAGAAAAGAGAATTGCGTTCAGCGGCCAAAATACCACTTAACAAATGGTAAATATTTCAGCAGCAACATCATCGGCATCTTCCTATTTAGTCATTCAGCGCGGTGCTTAAAACAGTTCGATTACCAAAGCGGGATAGTTGGCATGCCTGGCTGTATACGAATTTCCATGAAACGCGAAAGAAAACGTTTTTGTATCGGCCTGGAATGTCACACTGGCGACTCGTACACTATCATCTTAGACCGATAGACCTATGGTTGGAGAAATCGATTTTTTTAAACGGTAAATTTGCTGTTCGATTTCAATGAAATTTGCGGTACACACGTATTTTTTTCTATTGACACGAATCTACAATTGAAACTTCGTGTTCTGGAACGCTTTCGGAATTATGGCCCTTCTGAAGTTGATAAGGTCATCAAATTTCTCAATGAAATGGTTTCAATGCTACTCTGTCATCATTTTTGGAACGAAGTTCCTTTATTCGGCTTGCGGTAGGTGTTGACTGGTAGAAATCGCCACGTAAGAAAAAAGCGTTATGTCCCCTCCATGCCATGCCATGTCCTCTCTCTCTCTCTCTCTCTCTCTCTCTCTGTGTATCTTTCTATTATATGCGAGTCTGTGTGACAAGCGTCTAGGCCTTGCTCATACGACTCCGAAGGTGTACAAAACTATCCGAACTCATCTTCTGCTTGCGGGAAATTTAAAATGATACAAGAGCGGTAGGATATCTATGAGAATACAAGTAGGATATTATCGTTGAGTGGTAATACGAGGAAGATATTTTTGTTTCTTTTATATTTCTATATAACGTGTGTTTAGATGATTATATCCTTTTTTGTAAGCCGAAGTTGGATTAATGGTTTACATTGAATATGTGGCCCGTCAATTTGACAAAATATAACGACTAGTATACCTTCTACTGTGGCGGAGGAGTTTGGAAAAAGGATATACCGGATGTCAACGAATCTATTAGACAAGTCATAACTTCTAGAATATCATGAGGTGTATCAAAATGAGATTTGATAAAGGTAAATGATATGTGAATAGAGGAGTTTTCGCATATTTTTCACTTCCCGGTCACTTCCGGTTTCACCGGAAATTGCTCCAGTTTTGAATTTTTCACAACCTGTATATTGTAACATTTTTGGATTTCTGAGACAATTCTGGATCAGAATGTGACATTTTAAAGAGTTTTTCGCCTACTTCATTTTTTTTAAGTCACTTTTAATATTGCATCTAGGTGGCCATGATCGGACGTAAACTAATCTGAGGACCTCAGGTGATGTCAGAAAATTACAATCGCAAAGTTTTAGTGACTAGAATGATAGATAGGAATGAGACAAGTTGGCAAAATTACATTTTCGTTTCAAAATATTATTTTTCAAATGGCGATCATTTTATGACAAGCACTTTCCGAAAAAAGGATTTTTTGACGAATCTAACGATACTAATTTATTTGCGATTGGATTAAAAATATATATTTTTTTTTTATTTTATTTATTGTACACAAAATGATACAGTGATACAGAATAAGAATAAAAATATATATACCAAGTATGATAGGTACAAAGATAAATTAGGTTAATAACATAATAATAAAGAATAATAAAACAAACAAGTATGAATGAAAACAAACAATATATAAGGGACAGGGTATAGATTGTGTACAGAAAGCACCCAAGTGTTAGTGTAACTATTGATGTTCTAGTATTTTGATAAATTTGAAGTAATTTGCGAAGATGAATTTTTTTTATTCTCTCGAGAAGGTTTTATGATTTTTAATATGTTTTACCTCTAGGGGTAGGATATTACAAGTTTTGGGTAACGTATAAGTTAAGAAACGGTGACAAACATTTTTGTTGAATTTGGAGTGGGTAGCAATTCGTTCGTAGTGCTTCTAGTGGTATAAGCTGTTGGAACAGAATTCTGAAGTATTTTATTTTTGAATGCATACATACATACACTGTGAAAATATAATGTACGGATATTACTAATTCTTCTGTATATATAAGGTTTGTATGGAAAGATATTTTTTTCTTCAAAATTATTTTTAGAATATAGTTGTGTATTGTGTTCAGTTTTTGTAAAGAATTCTTATACATTGCCCCCCACACCAGAATACCATAACGAAAAAGTGATTCAGCTAGAGATTTGTAAATTAGTATCAGTAGATTTTTCGCTAAAAACTGTCGTAGCTGGTAAAATTTGTATATTAGCTCCACCTCTTTTGTTAGATAGTCAATATGATTGTTCCACCTTAGATTTTCGTCAATAATTATGCCCAGGTATTTCACCTCGTTTGTTTCTTTAATTTCATCTTTCATACCTGGAACTTTAATACTGGAGAAATTAGGTCTGTTTGTTGCTGATATAGAGAAGGCGAGATAGTGGGTCTTACTAGCGTTTAATGAAAGGCGATACATACTCAGCCATTTATTAATTGCTTCCATGCTCTGCTGGACATAATTTTTAGTTTCAAGCCATGTGTTTCCACCCAAGATTGCAACCGTATCATCAGCGTATGATATAATTTTTGCTTTCTTGTTTAAACAGAGCAATGAATTTATATAAGCTTGAAAAGTATTGGACCAAGAACGGTTCCTTGGGGACCCCATTCTTATAGTCTGTAACGAATTTTTCGTTACTTCCTTATACATAATCAATTTCTCATAACTATTCCGGTTATCTTACGGTGGAACGGGTCATTAGTCACGGCCGATCGTGAACTATGGGACAGCGCCTTTGTTGTCGTCGCGTGAAAATGGTATCGTGACAGTTGTATTCATGTCGTCAAGCTGTGTTTTTTCCAAGTGTTTTTCAATAGATTAAAACCAAGAACAGTTTGTGAAAAAACCCAGGTAGAATTGGTGATTTGTTCGAACCGAAGGAATAATCGCTCTCTTTCTTGAATAGAACGTCGAGATAGGCAGATGTACTGAGTGAGTTGGCTTTGATTTGTAAGATCTAGAAATTAAATAAGTTTCACTGCTGGAGTTTAGTTGAGTAATATTATTCTCTTTATCTTTCAATTAATGTTGTAGCTGATTAGCATTCTCTTGTTTTTTCTTATGCTTGTAATATTAGAATTCTTGGATATACCGCATGGTAATTTTTGAAGGTTAAAGATAGATATTTCGGCCATTTTGACAAATCATTCATAGTACATATTGTGGCTAACGTAACATCTGTTCCGAATATTGGGAACTGATTTTTTTCATTGGAAATCAGTTCTACGCTTTTGCATTTTTTTAGGTACCAGTTAATTGGTAATTTGAATGGACTAGAGCTTATGTACCTCACACAACCACCGGTTTGTTCCAAGGATTCCAATTGAAGTGAAGGGCGTATTTGATTGTTCGGAGTGACTAATAGGACGGCTCTCTGGTAAGCAATTTTCTTTATTTCATAACTATATGTTTATGAGAGTAATTTTCTTTTCTCTTGAGAAAGAATTGCTTATCGAGAGAGTTGTACCTCTGGCCTAACGGTCTCAGAACATGTGTAACGAATTTTTCGTTACTTCCTTATACATAATCAATTTCTCATAACTATTCCGGTTATCTTACGGTGGAACGGGTCATTAGTCACGGCCGATCGTGAACTATGGGACAGCGCCTTTGTTGTCGTCGCGTGAAAATGGTATCGTGACAGTTGTATTCATGTCGTCAAGCTGTGTTTTTTCCAAGTGTTTTTCAATAGATTAAAACCAAGAACAGTTTGTGAAAAAACCCAGGTAGAATTGGTGATTTGTTCGAACCGAAGGAATAATCGCTCTCTTTCTTGAATAGAACGTCGAGATAGGCAGATGTACTGAGTGAGTTGGCTTTGATTTGTAAGATCTAGAAATTAAATAAGTTTCACTGCTGGAGTTTAGTTGAGTAATATTATTCTCTTTATCTTTCAATTAATGTTGTAGCTGATTAGCATTCTCTTGTTTTTTCTTATGCTTGTAATATTAGAATTCTTGGATATACCGCATGGTAATTTTTGAAGGTTAAAGATAGATATTTTGGCCATTTTGACAAATCATTCATAGTACATATTGTGGCTAACGTAACATCTGTTCCGAATATTGGGAACTGATTTTTTTCATTGGAAATCAGTTCTACGCTTTTGCATTTTTTTAGGTACCAGTTAATTGGTAGTTTGAATGGACTAGAGCTTATGTACCTCACACAACCACCGGTTTGTTCCAAGGATTCCAATTGAAGTGAAGGGCGTATTTGATTGTTCGGAGTGACTAATAGGACGGCTCTCTGGTAAGCAATTTTCTTTATTTCATAACTATATGTTTATGAGAGTAATTTTCTTTTCTCTTGAGAAAGAATTGCTTATCGAGAGAGTTGTACCTCTGGCCTAACGGTCTCAGAACACTCGATTCAATATATGCCTCAAGCGTAAAGTTGATTTCCGTTTAATAAATTTCTTATATCTATTACTCCATTCAATTCCCAGTGTAGCTTATTTGTTTTTTTTTTTCCTTCCAGGGATTGCCTCAAGCGTAAAGTTGATTTCCGTTGCAGAGTCAATTCACTTCAGTTACTACCTTATCGCCAAGAGCAGGGAGATTCATTCTAATTTTGAGAATTATCTGTTTATCGATTTGAAAAGGGAATTGCCGCCCTATTTCAAAATTATCTTTATCTAAGAGAGTTGTGCCCACTGAAAGACGTGAGGTCTCCCTCTTCAGTTATCTTTAAAAATTCTTCAATTAAAAGAATTATTTAACATTATCTTTATCTAAGAGAGTCGTGCCCACTGAAAGACGTGTGGTCTCCCTCTTCGGTTTATCTCTGAAAATTCTTCTATAAAAAGAATTATTTCACTTTATCTTTTTCTAAGAGAGTCGTGCTCACTGAAAGACGTGTGTCTCTCTCTTCTTATCTTGGCTGAAGAGTATACTTTTACTCTGATTATTATCTTGGTTCAGAAACCCTATATTTTTTGTAGCTTACTAGAGTATTTTGGTTATAACGCTATATTTTCCTTTGGCACTTGCTTTAAAATAATATATCTTTGTACTGGCAACTTTTAAATATTTTGCTTTAAAATAATAGATTTTTTCTCTGGCAATTTTATAGTATTTTGCTTTAAAATACTATATTTTTTCTCTGGTAAAATTTCAAGGAAATTTATATATTTCTTTGAAATACCTTTCCTCATTGAATTTTTTTACCCTTCTGGTACATAGAATCACCTTATCAAAACTTACCTGTTTCAAAATTTAACTGAATTTGAACACCACGTTTTGGGTGAGGTTTGTTTTGTTTGGTTTTAAATTTTGTTCATTTTAATATTTTTTTAAATTATTAAAATTAACTTATAAATTTAACTCCAGAATAGCAGATTGAATTGCTATTTATTATCTTTGTTCTTTCACTGTAACCTTCTCGTCTTTTATATAGATTGAGATTTTTATTGTATGCTATCATTTGCATCTATCTTTTGACTCTCGATTAAAATTTGAAACATAAAACTTGAGGTTCAAAGGATATCCTTCGTTCTCCCCTTTTTGTACATATTTTGATTCCTATCATCTTCTTCGCATGATATATACCACGGAGGGAACCCATCTACGGAGACGGAAGGACTAGTAGCCTGGGAGGTCTTACAGCACATCAATATCAGCACTGGTCCGTGAAGATCAACTCAATTCACGCCGATAAGGGGGTCTAAAACCAACTATAGAACCACCCACGACCATCTTAATCGTAACCGCTGAAACCAAGTTCCTCCTAGAACCGCTGGGACCAGCTTCAAGAAACTAGCCTTCCTCTATCTCGCTCAAGATCTCCGAAGGTATATTCGTGACCAACAACTGGAGGAATCATAGGTGTAAATGTTCGAATTTTGATCAGAGTCAAAATTACTGGTTTCTTTTTATGTAATTTTTCCATTCAAGTTCAATACTCTTCTAGTATTTGTTAATTTTTTTATTTTTATCTTGTTCAAAATTCCAACTGGAATAAATTTGTTAAGTTGATTTATTGCATATTTATTTGCCTTCCCATACAAGCTAGGTAACATTTATTTAATTTTATTTATCTTTGACTTTTGTCTTTAGCAAGTCTGGCGCCCAACTCTTGAACTAGTCAAGTTAATTAATGTATAATTTTTTTAGTGGACAAATTTGATTAACTAGGAAAAGTCATTAATTGAACCTTACTCACGGCCTAACCGTATCCATCTGAGCAGCCTATCGGCAAAGTGATTTCACCTTTTTAAATTTGAATCATATAATTTAAAATCTGGGGTTCAAAAGTAAGGGGTGTTGCAAGTCATAGTTTCACTTATGGTATTGTTTATTTTAACACATTGTTCCCGATTAGCCAAGTAACTGCTAAAGACATCCAACACAAGAACATGATTTAAATATTACTAAGGAAAATACTGGATGATAATTTATTCACTTTTGTCAAGTGTGCTATGGATAGCCATGATGCATAATCTTTTATCAAGTCTTCTTTGGAAAACAAAACACTCACTTAGGTAATGACAGTGACATATTTGGAGTATGTCATAGAAATTCAAGGAATGCTGCTGAG
>JAFIRS010006673.1:0-33740 GCA_018342105.1 Gonioctena quinquepunctata | reverse complement strand
CAGTTTTTCCCAAAAAAAAGTGAAACTGGAAATTTGGGGTAATAGGCCAATGGGAGGACCGGACTTTTTTTAAAAAAGCGGAAACATTACATATTCTTCTGGGAAAAAAAACTATAATACTTTTTTTATAACTATTTTTTGATATAAAAGCACATTAAAACCCAAAATTTTTTGGGGGTTTTGGATCCCCGCCTATTCATTTTCAAGTTTTTTTTCCCAACTTTTTGGGAGAAGCAAAAAAAAAAAAGCCAAAAGATGACCCCAAATTGATTCATCACCAAAATCACTAAAAAATAACAAAATTTGAAAAAAAAATTTTAAAAAAATTCCATCTGCACAAATAAAAAATTTTTTTATTACCTCACATAAAAGAACGAAAAATTATGGGTAATTTTATAAAAAAAATTTTTTGAATTTTTTCGATCAAATTTAAAACGAAATCCACGCCAGCAAAAAGTGGCATGACCCAGTATCATTATACATATTTCATAACCATTCATTAAAAACCCTCAAAAAAATAAAGAAATTTCCCCTTCATAAAATTTTTTTTTTTTTCAAATTTTTTTACACGAATTTTTTCCCAAAAAAAAAACCCGAAATTATTTACGGCCGTCTTCCAAACAATTAGTGTCCTTTTCCCTTGAGATTTCATGTATTCAAGGGGTTGAAATTATGAAGTATTTCACTTTTTAAAGCTCATTGAAATCGGAAACTAACGTTTGAAGAAATTATTGTGTTGATCATTTCAATGTTTCCGGAAAAATTTTCTAAATTTGTAAAGATAGATCGTTTTTTTAAATTTGGGCATTTTCTAAACCAAAATGAAATATTGTTTGGGGCAAAGGCGTGAGAAAAGGGCGGTAATTTTCTATTTATTTTTTTTAAATGGCAAAAAAGTGTTTTTTCGGTAGGGAAAAGGGTTCCGTTAGTTTTAAAGTTAGAATATAAAAAAGGGGTTTTTTTTTTTTAAATAAAAAAAAATATTTGGGTTTTGGGAAAAATTAAACCCCCAAAAGGGGGTTTAAAATTGGGGGAAAATTTTCATGGGGGGACTTTTATTTTTTAAGTCTTTTTCACAAGTGAATTTTTGGGATAGTCGACCCCGGGGGGAAATGGGAAGGGGGGGTTTAAAGGGAAATTGAAAGTTTGTTGGGGTTACCCTTTTAAATTTCCAAAAAAAGTAGGAAGTTTTCGAAAAAAATTTAAATGAAAAGGTTTACAAAAAACCCCCAAAAAAGAAAATTTTATGAGGGTTCGGTTTTTTTGGACGTCAGGGTCCATTGGTATTCGACATTTTTGTAACGAATATAGAACCGTTTTTTTGTTTTTTGAAAGTCAACCTCAAAAGGGGGGAAAAAAAGGGGGAGAATTTTTGTAGGGGTGTTCCGTTATAGTTTTTAAGTTGGGATCAAAAAAATTGGTATCTGAGGTTTTTTTTACAAATAAATGAATATCTTTTTCCCAGTATTTAAACAAAAAACCAAAAAGGTGAAATAAAGGGGGGGAAAAAATTTTTTTGGGATCCGTTAGTTTTCAGATAGGGTCAAAAACTTAGATTTGAGGTTTTTTGTTACAAAAAAAAAAAAAACAAAAATTTCAGTGTTTTGGGGGAATGCATCTCCCAAAGGAAGAAATGGGTTAGAATTTTTCCCAATGGGGTTTTGTTAATTTAAAATTTAGGGGCCCTGTAACAAATGAATAAATAAATTGTTAAACCCCTTCATTTAAAATTCCATCCAAAAGGGGTAAAAGGGGTTTAAAAAAAATTTTTTTAATAGTCGTCAAGCATCACTTTCCGTCAATTTTCCCCACCCAAAAAAAAAAGGGTATAACGGGATGACGAGAAAAGGGGAAAAAAGGGGAAAACAGGACAACCGGATAACGGAAAACGGGATAATAGGAAAGCAGGGGGGGCCCCCTAGACATAATCTAGATGAAACAAGAAAAAAAAAAAACGGGAAAAAAAATACAAATCGGGGGTTCCAGCTAGTATTTCACCTTTTTTCCGGGTTTTAAAAATTTTTTCTTTAAAAATTTTGGGAAAAAATTTTGATACCTCGGTAGAACCCGGGGAGGCAGGGAAAAATTTTCCCATTGATTAATTCTATTTTTTTTTAAAATCGAAAAAATTGAAGTTTGGGATTTTTTTCCCTTCCAGTGTAGTGTTATTTTTCCCCCTAGTGGTTTTGAGGAAAAAAGTTTTTGGGGGGTTTTTTGAAGATAAATAACGAAAAAAAAAATTGAATCCGGAGCCTGTTTTTGGAAAAAAAAAAAAAAAAAAAAATTTTAAAATTTAGATTATATTCATTTTTTTTAAAAAAAAAAAACATTTTGGACTTAAGTTAAAGGGGTTTTTTGAATATTTTTAATACTATTATCTTTGGGTTTTTGTTTCATCCCCCAATAAAACCGGTTGACACTTACAAATTCAATAAAAAAATTTTTTAGAAAAAAATTTCCAACAGTAGACCCCGGGAAAAATTTTACCCAAATTTTTTTTTTTTTTGGGGATTTTGAAATTTTTGATTTTTTTCCTTTCCCCCCATACGAACTGGGACCACCGAATATGACCCCAACTTTTCCGGGTGAGTTTTTTTATTCAGCGCCCCCAGTTATTCCATAAATCCTGAAATTTGGTCTATAACGGCAAAATTAGGAAAATTTCGAAAAATTTTGTCAAATAAAAAAAAAATTTTTGGTAATTTTTCTCTAACGATAAAATTCCCCGACATCTTTCAGTTGAATAGATACCCCTTTTTGACCAGAAAAATCAAATCATTTTAAGTCATCCCCAGCCATTGTTTAACCCAAAAAACTTTCATATTTCTAAAAAAAAAATTCGAGTTATCTTTTTTTAGATGATTCAAAAAATTCAATATATAAATAGAAAGATGGGAGGGTAGATAGTTTACAAAATATCGACATACCGAATTTTTCCGAAATTGAGTATATCAGAAAGGAAAAAGCTAATTTAAGTACAGAATGAGAAAGATGGTTTTAGAGGATAATAAATTTTTGAAAAATTCGAATTTTTTTTATTTTTTTTTGGGATGTTCAAAAAAGGGGTTTTTTTTATTCTTTTATTAGAAAAGGTGTGAAAAAACGAATTAAAAATGTTTTTCCCCCAAAAAGGGTTTATAAAATTAAAACCGAAAAAATTTGCCCCCAGGTAAAAAAAAAATTTCCCCAAAAAACCAGAAAATTGGGGGTGATATTCATGAAAACCCCCCAACCCTATTTCGGGAAAAATTTTTAACCCAAAATTTTTTTTCTTGGGTTTATGTTTTAAATTTTTTTCTTTAAACCCAGCTTTCAAAAGAAAACATTTAAAATGATTTTTAAGAAGATCTGAATATAGTGTTGTTTCCCCGGGAAATGAGTAAAGGAAGTTTTTACTGTAAAAAAAAAACTGATGGAAAAAAATCCAGAGAAAAAATTTTTTTGTTTTTTGAAAAAAATGTTAAAACCCAAAAATTTTTTGGGAAACATTTTACGGGAAAAATTATGACACCCCGGGGGTAAAATATTAGAATGCAAAAATTTTTTTAAATCCCGAAGGACTGAGTTTGAAAACCCCCAAAAAAAAACCGGGGATTTCTAATAAGAAATTCTTTTTTTAAAAAAAGGGAAATTTATTCTTTTTTGAAGACCCCAACCCCAAAAAAAAATTTAAAATACGACTTGGGCCATGTCCCCAAATTCCTTGGTTTCATGGGGGAAAAATTTTGGCACCACCTTAGAAAGTAAAAAGAAGAAAAGCCCAAACCCATTCCGGAATCAAAAGGGGGAAAGGGGGGGACCGCTGAAAAAAAGGTGCCCTGTTGTTCACATTTTTGGGGAAATATGGAAATAAGGGTTTTGGATATAAATTTTTTGGGCGATCCAAAAGGGGGTTTTGAAAAATTTTAAGGGGAAAAACCGTTTAAAAAAAGGGGGGGGTTTCCCCCCGGGGAAAAATATGGTTCCCCACAAAAAAAAAATGATTGACAAATCAAGCGTCAACTAGGGGCGTTTAAAAAATTTTTTTGCAAAATTCCTGTAAATCGTTTTCTCAGTGAATGGATTTTTTTTCCCCAATACTTCATTTTAAATTTAAACCCAACGAAGGAAGTTTTGGGAAAAAGATGAACATCTTGGAAAAGTCAACAATTTGATTCCCTCTCTTTTCGCAAATTGGGGATTTAATTTTTAAAAAAATATTTCTTAGAAAGTGGGGAATTTAGAAAAAAGGGAATTGGTAGGCATTTAAAGGGAAATGAAAAGGGGGTTTCTGAACTAATGGACTTTTTAATGGTCAACCAAAAAAAACTTCTAACAAAAACAATTTTATAGAAAAAAAAAAAAACACTACTCAAACTTTTTCCCTACAAGGATTTGATGAAATTTAAATTTTTTTACAAAACAGATCAAATCTATAAAGGTGGAAATTCGAAGAATTGCAAGCAACTATGGAATAGCCTAGCATCGGTTTCCCATGTCGAATAATATTTTCAATAAATGTTCAGGTGGGGGCGCCAAAAATGGGCCGGGGGTAAATTCAACTAACCTTCTTGGCCCGACGGGGGGGGAAAAAATTCAAAATCAAAAAGTGGGAAAAGGAATTCCAACAAAAGAAGTTTTTGAAATAATGGAAAACCCGGGAGGGTAGGCCGGTTATTCTAACTGAAAAAAACAAAATCACAAAAAAATCTAATGATCAAATATAGGGGCGAAGCAAAAAAATCTTCGAATAATGTCTATTTTTCCAAAGTCATGGGTCTGATGGATATTTGAGGGGGCATTTACTGTTTGAGGAGAGAAAAGACAAATGCTGGGTTGATATCTGCTGGAAACATAACTAGTAAGAAATTGAGAAATACATTAGGGCCGTTTGCCAAATATTCAATTTGAAGAAAAAGAGAGGATTCTGGCAAGGCATTTGGGGGGATGACATAAGAGTGCATAGAGAATTCTAAAGAATGGGGAAAGTGGGTTTAGTCACAAAAAGGGGAGCAGGGCTGTTCTGGCGGTTGACAAGGGGGAAGCAGGAAAATATGTTTTGGAAAAAAAAAATTTGAAGACATCAGCGTTAATGGTGAGATTCATTCCCATTCAATTTATATCAAATCTTTTTCAGAATGTATTATCCAGGGTCCAACGGAACAAGATATGATTTTATTAAAACAAATTTTGCATATATCGTTCTACTATATTCTAATCAAATTGGATCGAGGGTACGGCATTTTAATACTCGGTGTTAAATTTGAAATAAAAAAATACATGATTTTCAATGTTTAAGAATAATAAAGGGTTCCCAGAAAATTTAAATTTTCCGAAATTTCTTAAATTTTGCCATATTTTGGAAAAATTTACACTCCGAAGTATAATATGCAGACATAAAGATTTCATAATTTTTTTAGGGTATTTTAGGAGCATGTTTGCCCGAAAAATTTCAAATAAAGTAAACTGGGGCAGCGAAGAGCTTCTGTGTTTTGAATCAGTTTAGCCCTCTCATTAAAAGAGGTTGTTTGCCAGGAGAAGGACTGTGAAGAATGTATGGAAAAAAATGATGTTTTGAAGAAGAGAAAGTGGACGGATATTAAATATTGCATCAAGAATCAAAAGCGAAAAAAAATAAAGCATCAAAAAAGTTGGTGGATAAAGTAAAGAAAAATTTAGTTTTGTGAAATACTTTTGTTTGCACACTTTTGATGTATTTTATTTTGGTATGAAACTAACAGAATTGATATTCATTTCACATACAGAATGAAAATATGTTTTTAGTTAGAATAAATATGTATTCACCAACCTTAAATTTATTCCATTCACTGTCTGGATATAGATTTAAAAAACTAATGGCATAAAAAATTTCAGTAATTCAAAGTAAAAGATAATTACTTTCTTCCATTATTCAGAATAACCTAATCAATAGAATTTATCATGGGAAAATATGTACAATATAAATAAATAAACATTTTTAACAAATCCAAATGAAATTAAGTAGTTTAAAATACTTTACATTTAAAACATTCATGAAAAACAAATCTTGGTTGAGTTTCGTTTTAGCGATTCTCACAAATATTTGCAAAAACTTTACGAATTGTTACCGGATATAAACTTTTTCTCACAGATTGAAAATATATATAAATATATAATGTAAATATTTTGTGGGGATGCAGTTATGTTTCAAGGAAACTCTATTTTTTTTTTTGTGAGAGCTTGAAATTAGTTTATTTCTTCTTCAGTCACCTGAAAACATGGTATAACTGATAAGGACATATTTTAAAAAGGTACTAACAGTGTTTAGTACAAACAAGAATCGTTATATATATATATATAAAATATATATTTTTAATTTGTTTTTTTTTTTTTTTTAAATATTTTTATATTTTTTTATTTTCTTGGAATAAGGGCCTTAGTCAGTCTATATATTTTTTTATTGAATTCGACGTATCGACATTTAATGATGTTCATTCAATAATGACACATGAACCGAAATAATGAAAGTTTAACAGCTGAACTATATTATTTTACCTGAATATGATATAAACAATGTCGAAACGTCGAATTCAATAAAAAAATATATAGACTGACTAAGGCCCTTATTCCAAGAAAATAATATATATATATATACTTCGGTTCAACCACTGAAACAACTATTCATGACCATGGACTAACTGAAAGTTATGAAGATCATTCACACCCGCATTCCTATATTTATGACTTCAGGTATACACTTTCATATTTGCAACATCACTGACAAAAACTATATCTTTCCTTCATTATTATAATGTATGGGATTGTAGATGTAACAATGATAGAACTACGGGTGGAGTATGTCATATATACACACTCCTTTGTTTCATTTATTTTATTATTCATTTGAAATTGGTATATATATATATATATATATGTACAAATCTTTGAGAATTCATTTCAAACCTTTCTTTTCCAATTCTTGAAAATAGCTCCAATTTTGCAACCACTCAAATACTCCTGACCGAAAAAACTTTTCATGAACATGGACTAACTGAAAGTTATTAAAATTATTCACATTTCTGTATCAACGACTTCAGGTTTACACTCTCACATTTGTGACATCACTAACATAAACTTTCTCGTTTCTTTATTATTATAACGTCTGGAATTGTAGATGTAACAATGATAGAACTACGGGTTGGAGTATGTTTTATTCATTTATAAATGGTCTAATTGGTTCTCATTCTTCCAATTTGAGGGTTTGGAATAACTAGAAAAGTTAATATATAATAAATACCTCCAGTGCTGTCAATACAAACTTGATAGTGAATTAGATATATTTTTCAATGAAATGTTAAGTAAGTACTCTGGGTACCCCAAATTTTCAACATAATCAACACTTTCAATAAATTAATCTTTCTTTTCATAGATTAGATACGATAGGGAATCTGAAGTATTCATCAACATTTAGGGCTAACTCCTAATGATAATAATTTGGGTCCTCTTTCAGTAGTGATTTTTTGCATTATCTGCAAATGTTAAGTAAGATGAAAGATCATTTATATATAAGTAGACAGTAGTGACCCCAAATGGAAGCTATGTTGAACTCCTGATGTTATATGAACAGAGAAATTTTTTAATGCTATATGAAATTGGCTGGATCACTTTCCAGTCAAAGAATTAATCACGGTGAAAAATTTAGTATCTTCAGTTTATGAATGATACTTTATCAAAGGCTTCGAATGGAATCTGTGAAAACCAAATCAATTTTAATTCCATGCCCAAAGCACTGCAAATTTCATATTGATGGCGGCTCCAAAGTGGCGGCCAAATTTGTTGGTTTTTAAAATTGGATGTGGGGGTTTTGGGGTCGGAGATTAGTCATTCTTGTCGACATTCTGGCGGCCAAATTTAGTGATTATGGTCCGATTTCATTCAAAATTGGTGTACGGCGGTTTTGCGGTTGAAGAAATTGTGGCAGAATTCATGAATTCAAGATGGCGGCCCCAAGATGGAAGACAAGTTTTCTGATTATGGTCATATTTTATTCAAAATTGGTATGTGGATGTTTTCAGGTTCGGAGATTATGAATTTTTTGTCAAAATGGCAACTTCAGGATGGCGAACGAGTTTTGTAATTATGGTCAGATCCTATTCAAAATTGGTGTGTGGGAGTTTTTGGGGTCGGAAATCATGATTTATTTCAGCTCAAAACTTACAAAGAAGATACCTTGTAATAACGATGCTCTATTAAAATGAATAGATCAAGGCCTACTAACTAAAAAGCAAAAAATAAAAAAATAAAAATATTTTTAAAGACAAGTTTTAGTTTACGCTGTGTACTAAAACGTATAAAGTGAGTTCCAGTCATCCATGACAATGATTTAATTATTTTTAATTGAATTATTTGGTTTCAAAAAGCTTGTCGCGCAAATTGTCATAAAATTAATACTTCCACAAGTTGTTACTCACCAATGTTCAATGAAATTGATTGGTACCTACTTTTATGACTACGTTGCGCGACAAGCTTTTTGAAACCAAATAAATCAACAAAAATAATTGAATCATTGTTATGGATGACTGAAACTTATTTTATGCGTTTCAGTACACAGCCTAAATAAAAACATCGATTACAAAATTTGTATTTTGTAATCGATGTGCTATTGTTATGTTGTATTTTTCTACTGTTTTTTAAATTATTATCCAATAAAATTACCAAAACAGTAGAGAAATATAACAATAGCACATCGATTACAAAATAAAATTAATATTTTTTACTCAAAATCAAAACCTGAAATTCCAAAACATAAAAAAACCCACACCGTATATAAAATACCATGTTAATATTGCGGAAATACATATATAGGTCAATCCAAACAATACCTACAGAAACGAATTCAAGCCCACAAATACTCAAAAACGGACATCATATCATTGTCCAAACATGCAAAGGAAAAGCAACATAAATTCGATTTCGACAAGGTTGAAATTTTGACTGAAGAACTATCTGAATATATATTTTCTTCAGAGTCTTTTCTCAATATCTGTCAGATGAACGTATAATTTTGTTAACTTCACATGTGTTACATTATTTTCAAGAATTAACCTGAAGATGGCATAAACAATGTCGAAACATCGTATTTAATAAAAAAATGTAGTAACTGACTGAGGTCTTTTTCCAGTAACTGAAGATGCATAAATAATTTTAATATATATGATAGTAATGATCATATATATATATATATATATATATATATATATATATATATATAACAGACGTTGTCCTGTCCAAT
This sequence comes from Gonioctena quinquepunctata, assembly GCA_018342105.1. NCBI lineage: Eukaryota > Metazoa > Arthropoda > Insecta > Coleoptera > Chrysomelidae > Gonioctena > Gonioctena quinquepunctata. The sequence continues at coordinate 24,490 of JAFIRS010006673.1, read as the reverse complement.
GTCCGCGTATAATTTCTTTTTTTCTATGTTTTCTTTATGTTGTTCCATCTAGATTATGCTTTTGACTCCTTTCGCTTCCTGTTGTCTCGTTATCTCGTTTTCCCGTTATTCCTCGTTATCCGTTTTCGTTTCCCATTATCATCCGTCATCCCGTTATTCCGTTATCCCGTTTTCCGTTATCCCATTTTTCATCCTTATCCGTTTCCTTCCCTTATCCTGTCATCCCGTTATCCTGTTTTCCCTTTTTTCGTTATCCGTTATTCCGTTATCCGTTTTCCTGTTATCCCGTTTTATTTATCCGTTATTCCGTTTTCCGTTATGTCCTTATACTGTCATCCGTTATCCCGTTTTCCGTTTTCCCGTTTCTCGTTATCCGTTATCCGTTATCCGTTTTCTGTTTCGTTATTCTATTCTAATAGTTGATCGCAGAAGGGAGATGAGTAATATAAATCTTGCCAAAAATAGGGTCGATCGTAGAAGGGTAAAATTTGTTGTATGTATTTTGAATACTGTATCATAAAATAAAACACAGAATTTTGTCCAAAATTAAAAATTTGAGGGTGAACAATCCTTATCATTAGGGTATGAAATAGATAGTAGATTTCAGCCCTACTGAATATGCATATAAAATTTGGTAAAAATCAGTGGAGCCGTTTCGGAGGAGTAGGGTAACTAACATTGTGACACGATAATCTTATATATTAGATGTATATATATATATATATATATATAGTTTGGTGAATTATATATATATATATATATATATATATCTAATATATAAAATTCTCGTGTTACGTTACTCCTCCGAAACGGCTTTACTGATTTCTACCAAATTTTATATGCATATTCAGTAGGTCTGAGAATCGGCTACTATCTATTTTTCATACCCCTAAGTGATAAGGGTTGTTCACCCTTAACATTTTTTTTAATTTTTTGACAAAATTTTGTGTTTATTTTTTTATGATATAGTATTCAAAAATACATACAACCCTAAATTTTCACCCTTCTTCGATCAACCCCTATTTTTTTGGCAAGATTTTTATTTTTATTACTCTTAATTTTCACCCTTCTACGATCAACCCCTATTAGAATAGAAAAACGGGAGAACAGGAAAACGGGATAACGGGATAACGAAAAAACGGGAGAATGTGATAACGGGATAACGGGATAACAGGAAAACGGGATAACGGAATAACGGGATTAACGAGATAACGGGATGACAGGATAAGGGGATAACGGGATGACAGGATAAGGGGATAACGGGAAAACGGGATAACGAGAAACAGAAAGCGGAAGGAGTCAAAAGCATAATCTAGATGGAACAACATAAAGGAAAACATAGAAAAAAAGAAATTATACGCGGACATTGGACAGGACAACGTCTGTCGGGTCAGCTAGTATACTAAACTATTATTTTTTTATGGATTACCAGCATCGTTTATTGATGAATATAACATGTGAAATTGTAGATGTCATAGTGATAAGGCTACGAGTTGAAATATGTGATTCACGCATACTCCTATCTTTATGACATCAGTTACACAAGTCTTCTTGTTCTCATATCAGTGAAACATCTGAGGTCACAATCCATAGGAGAGGTCATAATTTGAACAGCATGTAAAATTTCACTGGAGCAGTGTATCCCATTCAAACATCGAGAAATATATTCGTGATCATTTTCCGTATCTTCGTGACTGTAAGAAGTCGATGTGGCCACAATCGATACTAGAGATGGTGATGCCACAATAGTGACCTAACCTGTATGTGTGTTGTGTGTGTGTGTGTGTTGTGTTGTGTTGTGTCTGTGTCTGTGTCTGTGTCTGTGTCTGTGTCTGTGTCTGTGTCTGTGTCTGTGTCTGTGTCTGTGTCTGTGTCTTGTGTCTGTGTGTGTGTGTGTGTGAGTGTGTGTGTGTGTGTGTGTGCGCGTAGGTCACCTAATCACTAAGGGGTCTTTCGAAAGATTATAAATATCATGGTGGGGTCATCCTGAATTATGGGGTCATTTTCAAGACCCCACAATTCTAACCCATTTTTAACGTATTCTACGGGGTCTCCCGATTCGATTGGTACCTACTTTAGGGCTGGACTTCATAAATATAGTTACAGTCAAGTGTTTGAACTTGTGTATGATTCATGAAATATAAGTCGCATTATGGGGTCTCGGCATGTTCATGTATAGTGCTGCCCTCTGCAACGTCCTTGAATAGTTCGGATCTTCCTCATATTCATCAAATACTAAATATTTTTCTTCTTGCGCTGAAGTGTGTGAATATTATCTGACCGCTGAAATCATTATGTGGTCCTAATGATTTACACAACAACAAGTTTCACTTGTTAGTGAGTTCCTTCGTTCGGTTGTTAGTCAGGGTCAAATCTTGTAAGTCAATTTTAACCGACTCCTAGTCTTCCGAATGATTTGAAATTTGGCAGGTGTTCATAATTCCGGTAACAATGCAATATGGAATTTTTGTTAGAGAAAAAAACAAAATTGTTGTGGGGGTTTTTGGGGTCGGAGATTATGAATTTTTGTCAAAATTCATAGATTCGAAATGGCGACTACAAGATGGCGTGCGAATTTTGTGATTATAGGCTGATTCTATTCAAAATTGACATGTGGGGGCTCTTGGGGTCGGAGATTAGGAAATGTTTGCCAAAATTCATAAATTCAAAATGGCGGCCCGTTATGTGATTATGGTCCAATTTGATTCAAAATTAGTATGCGGGGGTTTTAGGGGTCGGGGATCTTGAATTTTTGTCGAAATCCGAAATGACGGCCAAAGTTTTGTGATTATGGTCTAATTCGATTCAAAATTGGTATGCGGCGGTTTTCGCGGTCGAAAATTTTGAATTTTATATCAAAATTTATAAATTCAAGATGGAGGACCCAAAATTTGGGACAAGTTTTCTGATTATGGTCATATTTTATTCAAAATTGGTATGTAGGGGTTTATGGGACCGGAGATCATGATTATTTTCAGCTCAAAACTAAACAGGGAACAGATTTTGTAATAATGATGCTCTATTAAAAATGAACAGATTAAGGCGAACTAATAGCAAAAAAAAATAACTAATAAAAAACCTTTTCGAGCACAAGCTTTCATCCAAACCGCGTACTTAAACGTACAAAATAAGTGTTTGAGACATCGCTGACAATGATTTAATTATTTTTTGTTGAATTATTTGGTTTAAGAAAGCTTTTCGCGCAAATAATAATAAAATTGATACTTCGACAATAAACAAAAAAAAATAACTAACTATTTTATAGGTTTTAGTACACGGCTTGAAAAAAAGCTTGTCTTTAAAAAGGTTTTTTATAAGTTTTTTATTCATGGTCTTTGTTTAATTGGTATTATAGGTTTATTCTCAAGGCTATTCGTGAATGATTTACATTGAGGAAAAAAGGTATAATTTGAAATTGAATAATTACATTGATGATTCCTCAATCTCAAAAGGTGCATTTTATTTTAGATATATTTAAATATAAATACGATCTATTGGGGACGTCACCACAACTTTAAAAACATTTGGTATATCTTTGCCGATCATGGTTTTAGAACCCAAGGAAAATTGTGGTATATCAGACATAGAAGAAAAAACTATCTTCGAGCAGGAATCGAACCTGCGACCTCTATATTGCTAGTCTATGCTTCAACCAACTGAGCTATTCGAAGGCACAGGTTCCAACTGCGTTTTGAGATACCGCTTTTTCCCAGAATTTGATGTCAGTTGTAAGGTTGGGTTTCGAAGGTAGAAGGGATCTCAAGTTTGAAGATAGTTTTTTTCTGGAATTTGAAAATTTGTCTGATATGCCACAATTTTTCTTCACTTATTCATTCACAGACGCTATTTTCCCTTCGCACTTACATATCCGGGTGACACAGGATATCGGGCCACCCCTGTAACTTCTGCAATCGTGATTGGATTTTTCTGAAATTTGGTACAGTTATATAAGCAACCATTTCGGATTGGATCACATTACAATCCAATATGGCGGACTTTGCTGGTAATGCCAACAAATTTGTTCTCTCAAATGGAGCACCCTGTATATTTTTACATATTCAAGTTCAACAGGTCAAAAGAAGTCCAAACCCTATGTCAAATGTCATTTTTTTGAAACAATTGGAATTAAAATTGTTTTTTTAATTTACCTCGTGGATAAATGAGATTTTATCAAGGCTATTCACAATGAGTCGCACATAACAGAAAAAAATAATTTTCCGTGTCACTCATTGATGAATCAATTCAGTCACATCACATTTTGATCAAAAATAATTTTTTTTCAAATGAAACCCCTATGGGCCACCTAAATGTCTCTCTAGAACATACATTCAGGAAAAAAATTATATCATTTTTGTATTTTGGTGCAGTAACAAATTGTATACTTTCAAAAATCTACAACTAGTTCATGAGTTTCCTTGCAGTTCGAATAAATTTTGAACTCAGTAAGCTGTGGAAAACAACATTTCTGAATCTTGTAACTGATTGTGTTTCGCGGTCATCTTTCATCTCAACTCTCGAAAACCTATAATTTTCATTTTCCATTTCTACTAATTTTCGGAAGTTCAATAATAGATGGCCCATACGGGTTTCATTTGAAAAAAAAAATGTTTTATCAAAATGTGATGCGACTTCATTGATTCATCAATAAGTGACACAAAAAATACTTCTTTATAAATAATTATGTTTTTTTGTTTTGTGCGACTCCTTGTGAATAGCCTTGACCAAATATCATTTATCCACGAGGTAAAATAAAAAAACAAATTGAATTTAAATTTTATCGAAAAAATGACATTTGCCATGAGGTTTGGACTTGTTTTGACTTGTTGAACTTGGATATGTAAAAATATACAGGGTGTTCCATTTGAAAAAACAAAGTTGCTAGCATTTCCAGGAAAACCGGAAGTCCGCCATATTGGACTGTTACGCGATCAAATTCGAAATGGTTGCTTATATAAATGTACCAAATTTCAGAAAAATCGGTTGACGAATGACTGTGCAAGATGTTCGATATTGCCAGAAAATTATTGCTATTATGTGAAAAATAACTGAAAAAAAATAAAAAGAACTCAAGAAACTCGAAAAAAAACTGACCACCGTTTAACCTAAATAAAAAAGGAGAACAGGAAGAAATAATGTAGCACTTATCCATTAACCATTGATTCAGGTTGAAAATTCATGTATAATGTTGATTTTTTTACATGTACTGGAGTAAAAGACAGTTTAGAATAGTAGTTATATAACCTTGCCATTTTACTTAATGTTTTATATCACCAATAGAACCTTTTTTAACCGACGAAACGCGTATATTTGATTTTTTTTACAATACGAATGTAATTCGCTTATCACCAATTCTTTTCTATGAACCACATTTTTTTCTCAGATGGTTGAGAAATGTATAATGCATTCAGATGTCCTCGTCGATTTCAACTTTACGTGGTAAATTGAACAAAATAACTATTGACCTAGTTAGTCTTGAGTACTTTTTTTAAATAAAGACTTGGCATGAGTTAGACCTCACTAGTATTCACAATGGATGAGTTTACATACATTCACACAACGAATATAACTGTACTCCACCTCATGGGTCCAGACCTCACATGTACTTTGATTGCACTTTGACTGATTTCACACTCGGAATCATACCAAACCTCACCTTGTGGGGACGTGCACGAAACAAATTTGTTCACTGTTCTCTATAGAAATGATGAAAAAATATAAATGACTAAATGATGGGTTAACTCACATTTACACTCAAATAAATTGTACTCATGGGTTCCAATTTCACGAATTATTTTGTTGCACTTTGAGTAGTTGAACATAGTTTCACACTTACTTACTAACTGACATTCACCTTTTGGGGACGTGCACGAAATAACTAAATATTTCCAGAATTTGTTTGGTCAGGAAAAAAAATCACATACATTCCCAAAAAGTAAGCTGGTTATAAGTATCTATATTTTATACTCTCGCTGTTCTTGTTTCAATGAAATGCTGTCCTACATTTCAAAACTCTCTTCAAATATAATGATTTATCATACATATAATTGTTTCAATTTTTTCACAATAATATCAGCGTTTAAATTTTTTGCGTTTTGTACCAGAGCTGACCAAAAATGGTTCACTGATGGTATCACCTGCCCGTCTGTCTGTCAACAATTCCGATAGTTGGTAAAGCTAATGAAGCTCCCAATTTGAAAAGTTGGTTTTCAGTATTTTCATCAATACTTCTTATGAAAATAATCATGGGAAATTGTGAAAGATGTTTAATATTGCCACCAAAATGTGTATACAAAAAAAGGATATGGTGGAGGAAGACCCATATGTGAAAAAAATAATCAACAAGTTCTCAAGAAACTGGGAGAAAAAGTCAAAACTACTCATTTAAATAAGAAAGAAGAGCTGAGCTGTGGACAGAACATGCGTGTGAATTAACTAATGTAAGAAAATATAAAGTAGAACTTGTTCATTCAAATACCATCTATTCAGTTTCAAACTAATTATATTTAATAATGTTGAGTCTATTGGTGTGGAACTGATAATCATTATTTGTGTCCACTCCAAGGAAATTCATAAGATAATGAAGAAAATCTAGAGTTATTCTCTCAAGGTTGCTCATTCACTATTACTTGATTAGATTTTATGATTCGGTAAACAACAGGATTCTGATGATGCTGGAAAGCAGTAAAAAAAATCCTGATATTTTATTATACCCGATAACAAGTATCATGGTCTTGAGTCTTGAAAGTTTAATGCTAATCACTTTTAATTATTCAAAACGTAATCAAAAGGAATCCCAATGATTTTTTCGAAGGATGGGCTAATCAAAGTAACTCTTACAAAAAACTCATGGAAGAAATTGCCCTCTTTTAGTATTGTTATTAGTGAAAGACACAGCCACTGGTCACCAATAGACCCTTTTTGCAATTCGTTGTTTTAAATAATTTGGTTTGCTCGGTAGGGCCATTTACACCCATTCCTCGTGACCCTCATGGCTCTCACTGATCCATTTCTATAAACCCCTTTTTTTTCTCATCTGGTTGGAAAATATAACGCGTGCAGAAATTCTCGACAATTTCAAATTTTATATGTGAAAATTGAAAAAAAACACTATATACCGAGTGACCTACAAAGTGAAAATTTAAGAAATGGGATTCTAGGAGCGGTCAGTCGAAAAGGTAGATTTCAGAATTTATTTATTCAATCTGAAATTGCCATCCCATCAATCAAGCTAACAAATCATATGCCAGAAAAATGTTTACTCATTTCATTGGAATCACAAACAGCATGTCTATTCTCGTGTAAGCCCCGAACTATATGATTGAAAGTTGAGGAAGTAAAATTTTCCTAAACACTTCATGGATTTTCCTCGAATTCAGAGTTGAATTCGAGAAAAATCCATTACGTTCTGACTCGACATAAATCTCATTAACACAAATGAAATAATCTCAAATGAAAGGAGCTTACAGAGAGAAATATTTCGAATGATAGTTGTGCATCTCATAAAGCTCTAACAAATGACTTATTGTTTGCCAATATTGCTATTGAGATTGACATTTTTTTTTCAATCTTATAACAGCCGCTATTCCGGAACTACCCAACCAATTTCGCCAATCTTTGAGCATGATCAAAATAACTTGGGATTTGGATTCATAAAATTGATTAATTTCAGAAAATACACGTTTTGCCCCTGGCTAGGGCTTTCTTCAGTATTTTTTAGTTTGTATATCATTTGATGCATAAAACGAAAAAAGGGGGTAAGTATGAGGATGCATTGTAATTTAGATATTGAAATACTCATACCTACCTCTTTTTTATCTTTCCAGCACCAAATGCTATACAAACTAATATATACTTAATAATGAATGAAGAAAATACCGATGAAGCCCCCGGCCAGGGGCAAAACGTTCAATTTCTGAAATTGATTAATTTCATGAATAGAAATCCTAAGAACCTGCTAACCGAACAAAATATACTCCAGGATTCAAGAACTCCAAAAGAAACTATATATATTTTTCTATATTGGGAGCTGTACTGTTTCAAAAACAAACGTCGGTCTAGATACCATTAGTTAACCATTTTCAGCCCCGGAACAAAACGCAAAAACAAATTCGAATGCTGATATTATAAAAAAAAAATATTATTCGCATGAAAATTCGGTATATTCGAAAACATTTAATTTTTAGGAGAGCATTTATATTGACACAAAGATAACAAGAACATAATAATAAAATATATATCTGATGAGCTTATTTATATTTATAAAATGTTTTTCGGAGACCGAACCATGAACAAATTCTACACCAATAAAGTTAATATGTGCACTTTCCTAAAATGTGGCTGCTAGGAAGTTTCTGGGTTGGATGGTGCGTTCAACCAATGAAGGTGCGAAAACAGTACTTGTGAGGTTTCTTCATTTCAATAAAGAATGGGTAACAAGTACTGGCAAATTAAAGTTATTTCGTGGACGTCCCCAGAAGGTAAGGTTTAGTTAGTTTATCAGTGTGAAAGTGTGTTAAATCAGTGAAAAAGCAATCAAAGTACTTGTGAGGTCTGGACCCATGAGGTGGGGTACAGTTATATTAATTGTGTAAATACGTGTTAACTCGACCCATGCCATGTCAATATTAAAAAAAATCCTGACGAACGGAATATATCTTAACTAGTTAAATCCAACATTTTAGTCGATGTTGGAAAAAACAATACTACTGATAATACTGTTTTTGTTGAGACGTTATTTATTCGGTGAGTATATATTGAACGGTCTCTTGGATTTGGGACTTCCAAGAACATTTTTTCCTATAACTTTCTAATTCGTTTCAGGTCGATTAAGCATCAGGTGGAATTACTAGTTATTATATCCTACGACCTATTTAATTAAACAATATTGAGCACTCAACCTAACTCTTTACCTAATCAACTTCGGATCTAAATATATATGGTACATCGACTAGTGGAGAAGTTTTCCTGCAAAAAATAGTTCCAAGTCTCCACAAAATATGAGCAATAACTCATTCGATTCGGGATGCAATTCTGAGAAATATGTTTTTTTTTTGTTTTTTTTTGCTGACGATAATTGCAATTGTTATTAACAAAAACAAAAACAAAAAAAGGAAATTTAGTTTTTTACTAATACCTCAAAAACTATAAGCGATAGCGGAAATCGGAAAATAGATTCTTAAAGAGGAGGAAATTTTTGATAAAAATGTCCTGACTATCTCCATCATTTATAATTTTAATTCAACGCTGAAAATAAGGCTCCGCGCGAGTACACCACATAAAATAATTTTTTTATAGTATTAAATATCAATTTAAAAATTTTAATACATCAAGCTGTTTTTTACACTTGAAAGAATAAGGTTCCGTTGAAAAAAAAAGTTTATTTTTCAACAAGTTGGGCATTTGTTAATTAGTTCTTATTTCTCGGGCCTCGGTTTTCATAAAAAACGGCATGAATGTTTAAATAATATCTTAAAAAATTATTCGCCTCTTGGAGCCCTTCATATATATATATATATATATATATATATATATATATATATATATATATATATATATATATATATATATATATATATATATATATATATATATATATATATATATATATATATATATTTAAAAATAAAAATGAAATGTTTTTTTTCATTTATATGTTTTGCTATTGCAGGTTTTGCATCAAACGAAGGAAATCAATAACCTTCGACATTGGTTTATGAATCATTTATGAACAAATTGATTAGTTTGATATTGAATTTTTTTTTGCCATTTTGTTGTCTAGAGAAAATAATAATTAGATTCTTTTATATTTCCATTATTTAAATCATTATTTTAGAATTTTTTTTCTTCAGAAATTATTATGGGCATTTCTTAATAAAATAACAAAATATTTTTTTCTTTATTAAAAATGTAATTGTTTATTTAGTTTTTCATAGATTTTTCTAAAATTACGGTATACAATTTTTTTCGACACATTGTTGCATATGGTTGTTTCTGTTATTTTTAGTAGTTTCAGGAAAAAATATAATGAGATTTGGGATTTGTTTATAACAAATTGTTAACTCAATAATCAATAAAAAAATTGATATTTCATTTTTTTATTTTGGTTATTCTATTGAGATATGCCAATCATGATTTTTGAAGAAAAAACAAAATTCCCAACTAGTTATTTAAATATTAGAACCATAAAAAACTATTATGAACATTTTTAAGAAAAATATTGTTTTTGGAAAATCATTATATTATCTTAATAACAGAATGGCATTTTTTTTTTCAAATATTAAACCATTAAATTTGTTTACAAACAATGTATAAACAAATGTCCTGAACATTTTTTTTCGAATGTTATAAATGCCTTTGTTTGATGCAGAAACAGCAATAGCAAAACATATAGATACAATTTTTTTTTTCTACATTTTTTGTTAAATTAAAAAAATTATAATAAACAAAATAAACAACTTTAAAGAAAATGTACGAGCGAAACATTTTTGGAGGTATTATTTAAACATTTATGCCGTTTTTTATGAAAGCCGAGGTCCGAAAAATAAGGACTAATTAACAAATGCCTAACTTATTGAAAAATAAACTAATTTTTTTTTCAAACGGTAACTTAATATCTCTAAAGACGGCGCGAGCATACCGTAGCGGTTGCGGGATCACTATTAAATTTAAATCATAAATAATGGAGATAGAAAATGTCCTTCTCTTCAAGAATCTCTTCTCCCATTTCCGTTATCGCTTATAGTTTTTGAGTTATTTCCAAAAAACTGAAGCCCTTTTTCTTTGTTTTTTGTTATTGCAATTTTCGTCAGCAAAAAAACTATAAAATTTCTTCCTCAGAATTGCATCCCGAATCGAATGAGCTATTCAACCCCTAAAGGGGGGAAATGGAGAGGGAGTCCATTAATTTTTGAGTGAGAGTCAGAGAAATTGGTATATGAAGTCTCTATTACGAACGAAGAAATACGCGTGTCGGAGTTTTTAGAAAAACATCCTCTAAGGGGGTGAAATTTTGTGTGAAAGTTTTCCCAAGGGTTTCGTTAGTTTTTACATTGGGCTCATAAAAATTGGTATTTGAGATATTTCAAACACATGAAAAAATAAATGTTTCAGTGTTTTTAGGGAAAAAGTGTAGACGGTTACGTCAAAAATTGGTAGTTAAGGTTTGTTACGAATGTATCTCCATTTGTAACGTGTTTCAGTCTTTTTAAATTCAACCACGAAGGGAAGAAATGAGGGGGGTGGAAATTTCTATAGGGGTTCCATTATATTTTGACTAAGGGTCAGGAAAATTGGTGTTTTGTCTCTATGTTACAAATTAGGTAATCGGGTTTCACCTTGTTTGGAAATTCTGTCCCAAAGGGGTGAAAAGGGGTTAGTGAATTTGTAATAGTGGTCACAAGGTATCATCCCTGCTGTCAATTCAGACGAGATGACGAAAATCGGGATAACAGGAAGCGGGCAAAGCCACAGACATGATCTAGATGAAACAACACAAAGAAAGACATGAGAACAAATACAAATTATATGCGTACGAAGTCGCGGGTACCAGCTAGTAATCTTATAAAACTGCAATTGTCTTTTTGTTCGATTGTTCAATTGAGCATCACGCAAAAAATACTGAACCGATTTTGACACTTTTTGTGTTTGAAATCTTCTGACTAGACTTAACTGGTATGTATTTTGACGGCATAACAGGAGTTACAAGATTTCGGGGAATGGTATAACGGGAAACGAGATAATGGGACAACGGGAAACTAGAAACGGGATAATGGAATAACGGGAAGCTGGTAAAGCCACAAGCATAAACAAGATGGAACAACACAAAGAAAAAAATAGGAAAAATACAAATTCCACGCGGACGAAGTCGCGGGTACCAGCAAGTTTCATATAAAATTCGATAAATTTCTGAGAATGTAAAAATATTTCGTGCACGTCCCCAAAAGGTAGGGTGTAGTAAGTTTTTGAGTGTGAAAGTGTGTTCAATAAGTCAAAGAGCAATTAAAGTACTTATGAGGTCTGAACCCATTAGGTGGGGTTCATTTTCATTCGGCGTGTAAATGTGTGTTACCTCATACATGTTGCAGGGGAAATACTAGTGGGGTCCGAACCCATAAGTCGGTATTGAAAAAAAGTACTAAAAATCGGAGTGTATAGATATGGTTCAAATAGCTTCAGAATCGCAAAGAAAAGGTGAGCTTGGCTGTACTCGTTAGACAGATGACCCCAAAATTCACACCACAGCGCGGTGTCCCCTTAGTGATTACGCGACAAGAATGTGTGTGTGTGTGTGTGTAGGTGTATGTGTGTGTGTGTGTGTGTAGGTGGGTGTGTGTGTGTGTGTGTGTGTCATCTTGCAAGTTGAATTTGACCCACTTCTAATTGTCTGATTAACTTGAAATTTGGCAGGTGTACATAATTCCGGTGACAATGCATTATGAAATTTCTGTTAGAAAAAAATATGGCGGCTCCAATATGGCGGACCATTTTTGTGATTTCGGTTCGATTCCATTCAAAATTTTATCTAGGGGTTTTCAGGGTCGGAGATTATGATTTTTTTGTCATAATTCGAAAATAAATTAGATACAAGTTACGAAACCAGTTATTTAATATTATAATTACTAAAAAAAATAAATATTTTTTTTCCAAAAACATGCTTTTATAGTTGTTGATGAAAACAACTGAAAAGTTAAAAATAAAAATTAAAAAAAAAATTAAGGAAGCTTTTATTTGTACAAATGTACTTTAAAGGAAAACATTATTTCTTTCATTGTTTGATCTAGGTTATTATGTGACTAACAAATTCAAAAACTTGCCGCAGATACAAAATAGATAACCTTGCTCCCAAGATTTTGAATCTGTTACTCACAGAATAACCTAGATTAAACAATGAAAGATATTATTTTTTCCTTTTTAGTGCATTTGTATAAATGAAAGCTTGTCTTAAAAAAAAGAATTTATAATTTTGCCTAGAATATTATGCTCATCGCACAAGTTGGTGTAGGAATACAGTTTCCTGACACTTCTTTGTTTATACAATCAATCATCAACCTGATGTAATTTAAATGGGACTTCATTTCATGATCGATTGTCTAGTGCAGGAGATTTTTTCATTATCTGCATTTTCAATGATTATCAAAGAAAATTGATTTGCTAATTAGTATTATAGCCAATCATTCTTTATTATATGCAGGTTTCTGTAAATCGTAATGGCTTTTGCGTTGGTTAGTTCCGTAGAGAGTGGCATGCAAACTGTCATTCCCAGAGGAGCCATTTTTTTCAAGAAAAGATGACCAGGCACAATGTTTGGAAAACCCATTAACGTAAACATACATGGGTTTAATGACAATTACGAATTGTTAAATACATTTGTGGAGAACCATAACACGAACAGATTGAAGGTAGTCATCGACAAATTAGATGTCTCACGAAATATTGTGAAGAGCATTACTCCGAAAAGACTCGAAGTAATCATTGGTACATATCATGGTGAAGGCATTACTCCTATAACTTCTGGAATATGTTCCTCAAATATATTTTTTGAAGAACCTTCCTACATTTTTTCCACTGTGCCTTCCACAAGCCACTCTGATGTACCTTCCACTAGCCTCGTTACGATTGAGCCGCCACCAAAATTAACACATCTTTCTGAAGAACCTTTCATATTTCCAAGTATTCTTATCCCGAGCAACGCCACGATTGAGCCTCCACCATTGAAACCTTTTGTTTCAAATGTACCTTCAACATTTTCGAGTGAGCCTTCAGTTATATGGAGTGGGCCTTCAGTTATATCGAGTGAACCTTATACATCCACTTTATCAACGGAGCCTTCTACATCCACATTATCGAGTGAGCCTCCACCACTGATACCATTTCTTCTCAAAGTACTTTGTGAGCCTTCTACATCCACTTCGAATGAGCCTTCTACTTCCACAATATCGAGTGTGTCTTCCAAGCGAACGTAAGTAGAATTGTTGAATTTGTGTGTTTTCCATAATTCAAATCGTAAGTTATGGTCAAGTTCTTCATTACAAAAATACCATTAAAATGGAATTTCTAGAATTTTCTAATTTTTCTTTCTCTAAATGCCATCCCCGGAATATTTTTATTATATAGCTTGATTGATTTTTGGAATAATTCAAATAGTTTGGCACAAAATAAAAATTAAATTTGATTAAATATTACAAATATGCTATTTTATTTTGTTTTAAATTATTTTTTGGGTGGACTACTTGGGGCTTTGGTTCCTTATTATTGAAAAATCACTTTGTGGTTGAGGTGGAAAGTTTTATGTTTGCATAAACTCAACGTTTCGGCGGGAGCCTCTCATCTTCATCAGAAAAAACGTACTTTTTTTCATAACATCTATAATTTTTATAATCAGACATATGGAAATACAGGCATATAGGATTTTGTTATGACTTACCGTAAGCATGGTTTCAAGAGCATTCAGTGTGTTTATTTGAAGGTTTCTTATTTTAAATGTGGGCATGTTGCTTCGTTAGGTATACTTTGGTGATCCCGAGTTGTTTTTGCATTTGTGACTTTTTCATTAATTTGTGATGTTTGTACAAAAATAACAAATCCACAAAAGCAAAAACAACTCGGCAACACCAACGTATATACATAAAGTGATAATCTGCTCAACATGCTCACATTTTAAATAAAAAAACCTTCAAATGAACACACTGAATGCTCTCGAAACCATGCTTACGGTAAGTCATTACAAAACTCTATATGCCTGTATTTCAATATGTCTAATTATAAAATATTATAGATGTTATGAAGAAAATACGTTTTTCTCGACGAAGACGAGGGGCCCCCGTCGAAACGATGGGTTAATGCTAACATAAAACTTTCCACCTCAACCACAAAGTGATTTTTCAATAATAAAGAACCAAAACCCCAACAAGTCTACCCAAAAAATAATTTAAAACAATAAATCTATATAGATGTATATATATATATATATATATATATATATATATATATATATATTTCTTTGTTTTTTCAGTGTCAACAACAAAATGGACGTTTGTAAATTTTGCCAAGAAAGTAAAACAAACATGAAGAGGCACTTAATGAGCAAACACCAGGACGAAAATGAAGTCAAAGAATATTCATTGTTGAGTGATGAAAATCTTTTAAAAAAAACTCAAATTATCACAGATTAGGAGGGATGGCAATTTCCAATCATTTAAAGAATAGGGACGAGTCATCCCGGCTGGATTGCTGCCACAATCTGTGCCATCAAAAACAGATTATGTTGCATGCCCCCACATGCTTCGTTATATTGAAGAAAGAATCTCTTCAAAGACATGTGACTAAATCGTGCAAGGGAATGTCTACCCCTTCCTCCAAGGGCATGACATACAGATCCAGGGCTGTATCAGAGGGAATCCATTCGGATGCCTCTGATGTAATGAAAAATTATGTGTTTCCAAGTTTCAGAGAGGGCATAATTAAAGAATGTATCAGGTATGAAGATATGTTGATTGTTTATTGAAACGTAATGACCGCCGAATATAGAAATCAACATCATTACCCAGTGATCAGAAATCGACTGATCAGAATGGCAAAGGTATTGGTGCAAATTAAACAAACCCACCCGCAGGTCAATCAGTTTAGGGATATATTAAGACGTGAATTTTTCAATACAATTATTCAGGTTATTAACAATATGGGACAATTGGATGATGATAGTGGTAATTTTAAAAACTCTCTTCGCCAACTGAAATTGGAACGGCTTTAAAGTATATTATAAGTTTTTATAAATCAGAATGTATCAAATCGAAAGATAATGTTGGTAAAAGCGATGCAGAAGATTTGGCCCAATTGTTAAACAGTGCTCTTCCTGCCCACATCAATGAAACTGCAACGGAAAGTTTATTGAAGCAGAAAATAACGAAAAAGATACAATTACCTTCCACAGAAGATATGAGGTTATTAAACAATTATCTTTTGAAGCACTGTGAAATTCACTTCGATAAACTTTCCAAGAAGTTTGATAAGCAGTCCTGGATGGAATTGAGCGGTGCCGTTTTTTTGGGATTACTAATATTCAATAGAAGGAGGACTGGAGAACTGGAGAGAGCATTGCTCACTGACCTCGATATGCTAGTATCTATGAACAAAGATAAACTCATAAACCATAATTTAAATGATGAAGAACAAAAACGGGTGGGAGTATATTCCCGATTTGTAGTAAGGGGAAAGTTAGCCAGGGGTGTTCCCGTACTCCTTCACGATTCTTACAAGACTTACTTGGATTTAGTTTTGAGACACAGAAAAGAGGCCGGTGTGCACCCGGAAAATCCTTTTATATTTGCTGCACCACAGCGGAATACAAAGAATGTTATTTATAAGCATTTGTGGGCCACGACATTGATGCGCAGGTATTCAGTTGAATGTGGTGCCTCCGATCCTGAACTTCTACGAGCGACTACCCTGAGGAAGCATATTGCTTCCAACTCTGCCTCTTTGAAACTGAACAGCAAAGAATTGGAGCAGCTTCAAGGATACCTTGGCCATGCCGACAAAATTCATAGAGAATATTACCGACTAGACTACCCATCGCCGAAAGGGACATTATAAATATGGAATAAGTTTTGTTGGCAGCCCAATCCCCAGACCATTTAGAATCCGAGAGGCAGAAAGTCCCAGAAAACATAGATGGCCCCAGCTCTGCTCTCACAGATAGTCCTGCTGCTGGACCATCTGGCTTGTGCAAGAACACCAGCTACTCAGGAAGTAGTTCGGAGTTCAACCCCTCCAGTGAAGGCGAATCCTCGGACGATGACACAGCTTCCTTGGCTACAACTCCCAAACATCAACCAAAGAGAGAGAGAGATATTCATTCAGTTTCACTTCATTCAAGTAAGAAAAAAAACTTTTATAAGTTTTAAAGAAATGATTGTTTCGTTACAGGACTTACCCCTGGTCTATTTTCAGTGAAACGCACATGGTCGACACCTGAGCGATCAGCTGCAAGGATGATTTTTGCATCACAACTGGAAGAAGGGATAAACCCAACACAAAAGGAAATCGGAGTTGCTGTCCGCGATTGTAAGGAACTGAAAGGGCGTAGTATTCCACAAATAAAAATGTGGCTGCAAAACCAAAGGTTACGAAAAAGTGAGTGCAAATTTATTTATTTACTATTTGATGGGCGGGCGCTGTTTTTTTTTTCATATTTCAAATTGTTATATTTTAAAGGTAGTTTCTGAATCTACATTGAATCCATTACTATCCAAGCCGAAAGAAAAATAATAGTTCATGGTTAGAATCATCAGTTTTTTTTTAAATGGGAAACATTCTCAATTGAATATTGAATTTAAATATTTTTCAGTGGAGATATTTTTTTTAAATATTTTACTGAAAGCAACTACTTCCCCGGCTTAAGCCACGCTAGACATTGAACTACATCTGATAGATATTGAAAAAAGATCTAACTCCAAAGAAAAAAATCAAATGAATTTGCATTTTCATTCAGATAGTTATTCGGAATAGAAAACCAAATTACTATCAGAATGAAAATGCAAATTTTCAATTTCAGAGTTTTTCTTTTGAGTTAGGGTCCATTCTCAATATCTATCAGATGTAATTCAATGTGTCCAGCGTGGCCTTAGCCGGAAAAGTAGTTGTTTTCTGTTGAATGTTCAGAAAAAACATCTTCATTTTTATCCTGGATTTTTCAATTAACTGAAAAATCTTTGTTCAATTGAGAATGTTTCCCTTTTCAACATGAATACCCTCCCCCCAAAAAAAATCTTGAATGATGGAAGATAGTAACTAAACTTTATCTTTTAGTCGCAGATGATTCCACATCTGATTTTATGATCACCTTGTTCATATTTTCGAATAAATCAGTCTGTTTTTATTTAGTTTTACACTTCTTCTGGCGTCTGTCTGTGTGTCTGTCGGTGATGAAATCTTGCAAGTTGAATTTGACCAACTTCTAATCATGCGATTGATTTGAAATTTGGCAGGTGTACATAATTTGTGATCATGGTCCGATTCTATTCAAAACTGAACAGTTTAAAATAAAAATTATTAAATAATAAAACAAGCTTTTATTTATACAAATGCTCTAAAATGGAAAAAATATATTTTCGTTTCGTTTGTTTTCTTTTCACTGGCTCACATTTTCCTATGTAATGCATGCAACAATTTCATTATCATTATTATTTGACAGATGTATATCTAATGTATTTCATATACGAGGGCCGATAAACACAATAAAAGTGTTGCCAACCATAAAACTAGGACTTTTCCTTACGATTTTTTATCTCCCTACTATATTTCAATAATTGAATTAATGTTGTTTTTGATTATCCAGCCAAAAGCATGTGGAATACACCCAGAAGACATTCCTGCAAAAAACTATTCAGAAAATTCATCCAGACTGACGAAACATCCTATCCAACTCCAACAGAAATGCTAGATGTTATTAAAGAGAATGAAGAGTTGGCATCATTTACACCTAGGAGAATACGAAGCCAAATCCAACAAGAAAGGAGGAAATATAGAAATCAAAAACCCTAGTATCCCAAGCAGTATTATAGTGACGGAAACTGATACTGCAATCATCAATATGGCGCCGAATTGATGTCTGACGATGCAAAACGACGAACGCGACTCAGCTTAATGTCATAAGCGACACAAAGTGAAATGAACCCCGATATCGACAGTGGAATAGGCCTCTTGGGGATACCACATTAAAAAAAACGCGCCGATCAACTCTACCTCAAGGGTGGTGTGGAAACGAGTTGAAAATTATATTTCCTTGTATCATGTTGTCTGGGTTTTTTTTATGTATTTGATAAATTGTAGTTTTTTAACATTCATACATTATTGTTTTTCAACATTCACCCATTATTGTTTTTCAACATTCACCCCTTGTTGTTTTTCAACATTCACCCCTTGTTGTTTTTCAACATTCACCCCATGTTGTTTATTATTATTATTATTATTATTATTTGTGTATCTGAAAGCTGTTAATGTTCAAGCAAATTTTCCATTAGATTTTAAATATTCCATGTGATTTCTTTCATAAATTGTAGTTTTTCAACAACATTATTGTTGAAATGTTCAAACTTTTAAATAAAATGTTATTGAAAATTATTTTGTATTTTTTATTATTATATAGTTACATATTCATTTTTTAATATCAAATGTTTTGGAGTTGAAACCAAATATAAACCTCAAGTTTATATGCTCTCCTTATAAAACCTCTTTCGTTTCCTTAAAATTTATTTTCTCTAATAAGTGCGGAAGCTTTTGGCATGAAATAGTTATTTATGCAGCAAGTGCAAGATATGAAAAGCACTATACCTCAAAGTTAATTTTGCTTGCACTTGAAGGGCCAATGTCGAGATTTTCACTTTCGAGAATATTGCAATTGAAGTTTTGAACTTTAACTGATGTAGAATTTGATATTGGCCATTTGAGCATATGGAAAAGAGCAAGAATATGAATCAAATACAATGATAAACTCAAAACAGCAAAATATTATCATTGGCCCTTTTAGCCTCAAGCCATAGAAATATATCCATCACTATATCTCATGTTCATTGATATAGCGCATTTAGCTGTACTGCAATCGTTCAGCATTCCTCCAGATACCTATTGGTAAGACTCTCGTTAACCCATTAACCACAGAGAATGATAATTCCATATCAATGGCTTGGAACTTGAAGAGCCAATGTCAAGATTTTCACATTCGAGAATATTGCAATTGAAGTTTTGAATTTTGAGTGATTTAGAATTTGATATTGGCCATTTAAGCATTTGAAAAAGAGCACGAATATGAATCTAATACAATGATAAACTCAAAACAGTAAAATAATAACATTGGCCCTTTTAGCCTCAAACCATAGAAATATATCCATCCCTATATCTCATGTTCATTGATATAGCGTATTTGGCTGTGAATATGCTATTGCACTGCAATCTTTCAGCATTTCTCCAGATATTGGTAAGACTCTCGTTAACCCATCAACCACAGAGAATGATCATTCTATATCAATGGCTTGGAACTTAAAGAGCCAATGTCAAGATTTTCACATTCGAGAATATTGCAATTGGTGTTTTGAATTTTAAGTGACCTAGAATTTGATATTGGCCATTTTAGCATTTGAAAAAGAGCAAGAATATAAATCTAATACAATAATGAACTCAAAACAGCAAAATATTAACATTGGCCCATTTAGCCCTCAAGCTATAGAAATATATCCATCACTATATCTCATGTTCATTGATATGGCGCATTTAGCTGTGAATATGCTACTGCCCTGCAATTCGTTAACCCAATAACTCCTGTGTACCTATGCAGCTTATAATTTTATGGTTGCATACAAGTTTATGCACCATCTTTTACTGAGATTTGTTTTCGAGGAATGGATATTTCAGATCAATTTTATTCCCGCTTTTGCAAATCTATAATAAATCCCAATGTACAAACGACTGTCACCATTGTTTATTTTCCAGTAAGAAAAAATGTATGATCAACTATCTGCACACAAATTATGGGTCAATTTTTAAATCTTGTTTTAGAAAAAATATGGTTTTCAACCAGAATATTTTTTCAGGTTGAAATTATGCAATCATTTGACTCCTTTGCTTTATCTTGAAGTAATACCTACTATGTTGGCAACTCTCAATACCCTTACTGTAAATTACCGATCTATACCACTAAATTATTCAAAATCGTTATCGTCTATAGGCAACTCCAAATACAGCATTACCTGAATCCATGTTGACAAAAACAAAAAACCCAACTAACCGTTCATAATCAAAAATTCAGTTTGTTTCTATCATATTTTAATCACAAATTCTTAATTATAACCAAGTAGTTGATTAATTATTGACTGTTTGTTGTGTTGTGTTTTGTTTTGTTCATAAGGTAGGTGCCTATTGTGACGAAATTTATAAATGTCGACTGGTAAATTACTGATAATTTTATTCTACAAATTGTTCTTCACATTTTCATGATTGCATTATCCAACACTGGATAAAATTCCATTCCATTGTTTTGTTCCCTCATTTCATCAAACATCATTCAAAATCCAAATACGACATAATCATATATTTAACCAATCCATTTCATATATTATGTTCCTTCATTTCATCCTTACTCCACCCTCAATCCCTTCATTATTTTATACCTTCATTTCATCATGACAACACCTACCTACTTCATATATTTATGTTCCTTCATTTCATCCTAACACCACCACCTATGGGGAATCTCAAAAACCTATATAATATATATATATATATATATAACATTTTCCGATCCATCGACCAATTTCGGCAATCCATGCTCTTTTTGAGTGTGAGGTCCTGCATGGATCCATGCAGGGCCGGAAAATCACGCATATGTTTATAATTAGATGATTTTACTCACGCACAAGTATAGTCCTATATATATATATATATATATATATATATATATATATATATATATATATATATATATATATATATATTTGAATATAAAAATTGAAAAAAAATCACAAAACTCAAGCAACCGATATTGACCTAACGGAACGGCTCTTCGAGGCTGTGAAGAAAAGAAAACAATAACCCCTCCGATGGCTTCACTAGATGGGCGGAAGGCTTATCTTCTTCACGGTGCCATCACTCCCTTGAAGACGTATTCGAAGTGGACCGGTAGGACGGTGCGGGAGTCAGAGAAAAAAGGTTTACCTTCGTGAAGTGGCTTTGCCTACCTTGCGGTATAAAGCCGTTATGATACTACCGTCTATCTAGCTTGCTAGGAGAACCCATCCCATCTCCACTCCCCAAAAAGGTACCGGGGAAGGGTCTCCTTTCTGTTCATTTCCCATTCTTCCACCGCTTTTCTACCTGTCCTATTGAATTACTGTTCTATATTTTTGTGATTGTTTGATGCATTTCATTGAGTTCGTTACAGACTTATATATATATATATATATATATATATATATATATATATATATATATATATATATATATATATATGTCTATGCGGAAGTGCATGAACGTTTTTGATACATTTGGATCATTGCTGGACAAAATGTTATTACTTGGACGTCCATCTATTTCCTTTATGTTGATGCGGAAATAGCGGGACAATCTTTTCAGGTCAAGATTATAGCTGGACAATCGTTTTCAGGATATGTTTATGACTGGACAATCGTTTTCAGGAATATGGAAATATCATGGATAGGATTTTTTGCCCCTTCTGAAGATAAAATATAATCCTATATGAGAAGGTTTCATCCTGAGCTTATTGCATGTGTTAAATCCTAATTCCCTACTATGTCTTGAATGATTTATGATCCTTTGCATTAATAGCTCAGTATAACACACAGGACGAATGTCTAATGTGGCTTATGTATGTCTATCAAATCTTGCAACTTAATTTTCAGTCACTTCTAGTCGTCCAATCGCCTTGAAATTTGGTAGATGTCCATCATTCGGGGAACAATGCACTATACTTTCGATTAATGAAGGTTCCGTTCCGTTTCGATCACACATATCAAGAACCAAGAACTATTATCAATTGTTCAAGCACGAGATGAGCATATATTGAGAGTTCCGTCCTTTTTCGATCACGTCGGACAAACTTGCAATTTTTCACACGAATCAAGAATCGAGAACGATTATCAAATAACGTGTGAAGTATTTCAAGCACGAGTCGGGCTCCATATGTAAAATGATGCTTATTAAAATAAGAATAGGTACCTATAGGTCAAGAGTAGATACCCCAAGCTATCTTTATATTCGAGTAATTGAATTAGAAATAATATTTTATTTTTTTAGTTCATGTTGAAATTAAAGCGTGTTTTGAGTATTTCAAACATTTTTTTTCCGAAAATTCAATTCCTTGGTGATGATAGTAAAGTGGCAGGTTTTTATTACCACACTTTTATGAGCTTTTTCTGTTTGTTTGGTTGAAATTTTGTAACTCAATTTTTATCTACTTCCATAAATCTGATAAATTATATGGTTTGCGTGATAATTCAACTCGATACAAAATGCCGTGATTTGATTAGTTGTGTGTTTGTGTTGATAAACGAAAAGCAGCGTGTTTTCGATTTTACATTTCGCCTTGTCATTGTTCTCTTTTATGAATAAAAAATAATCAATAAAATACCTTTTTAAAGACAAGCTTCTATTCAAATGCGCTTAAAAGTAAAAAAATAAATGCTTTGGATGTGTGATGTAGGTTATTCCGTGAGTTATAGATTCAAAAGCTTGTCTCGCAAAATTTTCAGTTCGAATACAAAAACGACCACCTTTTGAATCTTTAACTCACGGAATAACCTGCGTCACACATCCAAAACAATTAATTTTCACTTTTTAGTGCATTTGAATAAAAGCTTGTCTTTAAAAAGGTATTTTATTGATTATTTTATATTGCTCTTTTTAGTTCTTAAGTATGCCTTAATCTATGCATTTTTGTTAAAGCATCGTTATGATGAGACCTTTTTCCTGTAAGTTTTGAGCTATCTAGTCCTTAAAATGATAATACCATCTGAAAATTTTCTTGGAGTTGCCTTCTTCAATTTATTAATTTTATCTAAAAATCAATAATCTTCGACTAAATCTTCGACATACCAATTTTGAATCGAATCGGACCATAATCACAAAACTCGTCCGTCATCTCGAATTTGTGAATTTGGATAAAAAGCTTATAATCTACGACCCCGAAAACTCCCACATTTCAAATAGAATATAGGACCATAAACACAGAGATCGTCGGCCATCTGGAACCCGCCATTTTTATTTCATGAATTTCGAAGAAATAAACTTCCTTGTACCAATTTTGAATCGAATTGGACCATAATCACAAAACTCATCGTCCGCCATCTTGGAGCCGCCATCTTGAGTTTATGAATTTTGACAAAAATTTCATTATCTCCGACCCCGAAAACCCCTACATACCAATTTTGAATCGGAATAGACCATAATCATAAAACTCGTCCGCCATCTTGGAGCCGCCATCTTGAATTTATGAATTTTGACAAAAAATTCATAATCTCCGTCTCCGAAAATCCCCACATACCAATTTTGAATCAAATCGGACCATAATTACAAATGTCCGTCATTTTGTTTTTGTCTCTCCCAAAAATTTCATAATTCATTGTCACCGGAATTATGAATACCTGCCAAATTTCAAAGTCGGTCAAAATTCAGTTGCAAGATTTGTCCCGAACATACATAGTTATAGCTCGTCCAGTATTGAAACGACCACTTTGGCCTTCCCCTACCTAACAACCAATTTTTCTCGATGCCCGAGCCATTGTCTAACTGTGGGTATTAATAGAAATTCCATAGGCGTACCAAATTATTTGGTATAGGCGAAACACGAGACGTAGTTTTTGGCGGACGAGTTTTGTGATTGTGGTCCGATTTTTATTCAAAATTGGTATGCGGGGGTTTTCGGGGTCGGAGATTACTCCCGCCACATGGCACCGCCACAGGTTTGTGGCACTGAGGTCTGAGA